>VDFB02326364.1:0-18216 GCA_007258455.2 Sequoia sempervirens | reverse complement strand
GTATTTGTTTCCCTATAGATCCTAACATGCAAGAAACAACTCGTGGTCTTGGTTATTGTCCTTTGATAGAAATAAACGCATCAAAAAGGCCTTCACTCAATATAAACACTCTTACAATAGATTCTCCTAACCCAACTTTAACATTAGTTCATCCTGAATTGATAGAGACTAGTGGTCTTGGTTCTTGTCCTTCAAAAGAAATGAAAGAAACAAATAAATCCTCACTTAATATCAATGTCATCACACAAAACAATAATGATTGGAGTACGTTAGGTTTTACACCTTCCTTTAAAAGAAGACTACAAAATCTCGCAATCTAAAGAGTCTTGTGTAAGTATGACATCGTGTACAAAGCAAGAGATATCTTTGTTGCAAAATAATGGAATATCTCCTACTATTGATCAAGAAAGTATCTTGTTGAAACTCCTCCAATATTGTTTGATATCCCTCCCTCCAAGAACATGAAATAAATTATACCACAAGAATTCATTTTGTGCATATCATAGAGTTCATGGTCATTCTACTAAATAATGTAAGGCTTTGAGTAACAAAATTCAACATCTTAAGGAGTGTGGTGCTCTTCCTTGTGTTGCAACACCAAGTTCCTCTAATTGATACTAATTTTCATGTTTCTCATCAACCATCTCGGCTCATCCTTGTACTGCACTTAGTGGGGGCAAGGGGTTAGGTAGCCTTGTCTTTGTATGTCACTTGTCATTGTCTCTTTTGGCTAGTTGAATGCCTTCCATGTATATGTAAGAGCAAGCTTTGGATGTGGACGACATGCCTTAAGTTGGCTCGCTTGTGATGTACTGAGTTATCTTTAGTTGTTGCATTTTTGGGGGCAACACTCCCTCATTTTTCATGACATAGTTTTATTTTGAAAACATATGACTTGGCATATGGTTTTTCAAGGAAAGCTCTCATGTCTTGGGAGAAAACATTAGCTACTTTAAAGTAGTTTCTCACAGTATTGGTGTTAGCAACTGCTTTAAAGTGGGGGCATACATCGATGACATCTTTCAACATTTTGCATATTTCATGGTGTGATTTTATTTTTTCTTGTGACATGTCCTTTTCTTGGTGGTGTCATTGGGTTTGATGTCCTCCAAGAGTGTGATATTTCTAAGCATATGATTTCCCTTAGTGGAATGATGCAAAGTGAGAGGCATCCCATAAGTGGCGATCTGGTACTCTTTGACTTGTCCTCTCTTGGAGACATTAGGCACGATGTTCCCTAAGAAGACCTTACAGGAAGAAAGAAAAATCCCCTTTAAGAAAAAACTTACAGACATTACATTCAAAAGAATACAAAAAGCATTACATTGTGGTGCCTTATCAAAGTTGTCAAGAGGATATCTTCGGTATGGTATGGGAGGCTAATATGATTCTCTCATTTGCCACCTTGTTGGGACAACTCACCTAGAGGACAGACTGAGGTTCCACTACCCCAAAGTGAGCATGCATGATTGGGAAAACTCACCTAGTGGATACTATAAGGTTCCACTACCCCAGAGTGAGCACACATGTTGGTACAACTTACCTAGTGGATAGACTGAGGTTGCACTACCCTAGAGTGAGTACGCATGTTGGGATAACTCATCTAGTGGATAGATTGAGGTTCCACTACCCCAAAGTGAGCACGCATGTTGGGATAACTCACTTAGTGGACAAACTGAGGTTCCACTACCCAAGAGTGAGCAACATATGTTACAAAAAAATAACCCCTTTCCACATTATGTTGGAATGGTTGTGCTTGATCCTTTTTTTTTCTTGGCCTTTGATAGGGTATGACTATGTATCTTTGTTATTGTTGCATACTTATGTGTCTTGAATGTCTACTTTAGTGTGAGTTTTTCATTGGGGAAAACTCTCACTAAAGTGGGGGAAAAATATAATGTCGAGAAGAGTAATCCTTTTTCACACTTAATTTAGTGAATAATTGATATACAATTAACCTAATAATGCCTTGATTTAGTGTTGTAATGTGTTGTACACATTCACATTGAATCTATTTGGTCCTTTTTAATAAAATATACTTAATTTATGCCTTATTTAGAGTGTTGTAAAGTGTTGTATTACATTTTCACACTTATTTAGGGTTTTATTAATTAATTATGATTAATTGAGCCTAATTAGCCCCTTTAATTCAAATTTAAGCCTTATTAATTACACTTTCCGAAGGATCTATCCCAACACCCATGAATGATATTGCATTAAATTTAATTTGGAAAATTTAAGGTCCTAGAAAATGGTGCTAGGAACCATTCAAATTTAGTGGTGAATGGGTCCTCTCCATATAGGACACCCCTTTCCTTGCATTTTTGACATGGGTTTTTGATGTTATTTCATCCCCCCAAAGCATGGTCCTAGAAAGTTGTGTTAGGACCCATTCTCCTTGGTGGTGAATGGGTCCTCCTCACATAGGACACCCCTTTTTAAATTTAATTGTGGTGGGATCATAATGATTTGCAATTCTAGATCTGATGTTGGCTTGAATTATTTGAATTTCGGGGTTAATGTCTAGATTTAGTATAAATATGGGGTTAATTCACCTAGTTTCATCCTAGATCTTCATGAGAATTCAATAGTACTTTCACAAGAGAATTATAGATTTCACAAGAGAATTTCAAAGGCATTCAAAGGTAGATTATTGAAAGTTTTATTGCAACAATTCAAGGTCATTTTATCATGTCAAAGGCATAGTGCATTCAAGCATGTTGTCGAGCTAAGATTGTTGATGTAGCATTGAAGATCCATTTGCAAGAATTGTTTCACATCCAATTTGAGATCAATATCTACATTCTACATGGCAACTTCATGTTAGTTTACAGATTTACATTCCAAGACATCATCCAAGGTATCATCATTTCAAGTTTCATGTTTCATGTCCTTATTTCATTGTTTCATCATTTGGTTTAATTGCCTAAAAGGGGTTTGATCGAGGCAAACCCCTATCCTTTAACAATCAACAAGTTTTTCTCCTCTTGAATGTGTGATTGCAGGTTTTTAGGTTGGAGAGGAAGATTTGAAGCAAAAATTGTCAAAGTTGTTAAGTTGCAAAAGTTGCCATATACATTGCAAGATCATAGAAAGAGCTCTACAAAATTTGTTTCAGAATTTCGAGAGTTGAAAACATGGGAACTGAGAGTGTAGAAATTGAAGTACAAAATCAAGAAATTAGTTTTTTAAAACCCTAACAGGACCCATTTTCCACTAAAGGCGAATGAGTCCTTAGTGAGGCCTGAAGTAGTGAAAACCTATGATCTGGTAGTGTAGACTGAGAGGAATAAAACCCAAAAGTCAGTTTCTGAAACCCTAACAGGAACCCATTCTCCACTAAAGGCGAATGAGTGCTCTGTGACCTAAAAAACAAGTTTTCTACAAGGTACACATTATTTCAAGCTCTCAAAAATCCCCTTTTTGTCACTATAACAGTTAGGATCAGTTTCTGATTGTTATTTAGGTATTTTGGCCCTCATAATTGAATGAAACACCCCTAGAAAAACCTAGTGGTTTATCATCTTGTTCATTCATGGTGGTAAACCCCATTTTTCTATGTTTTAGCATATTTTCTTTGACACTTAATAGGAAGAGAATTTTTGGGACTAAATTTTGTGGATAGTGCTTGTAATTTAATCTCCCCATGCTTAGGCTAAGTGTCATGATGTGATGCTCTACCAATGAATATGGGATTTTGGTATTGATGATTGTCCTTAAGTACTACACTACTTTGTTTATTGGAACAAAATGAAACCATTTGTAGGAAAATTATCCTTGATGATGATGATGGCTCCTAGACCCATTGTGTTATCCTTTATTACCATATCCCTTGTATAGATAAGTAAGGCTAGAAGGAGGCACCTTGATCATAGTTCATGTCTCTAGCTCTAGCATTCAAGCAAGTCTAGAGATCTTGCAAGTGTTATGAATCTAAAGCCATCTTGGATGTTTGATGTTGAAGTTGTGAATTGACATATGAAATCACATAACACTCTTTAAACCTAAAGAAGGAACATATAATTTAAAAAATTACTAAAATCATAATGAGATCTAGAGAGAGATAGAGAAATAGAGAAAGAAAGACAAAGAGAGAGAGAGAGGAATGTTATTTATAGAATTATAAGTCAATGTTAAGTTTATATATAATAACCTAATTTACTTTTTCTTAACTCTAAATTATTTGCCTATGGTGGCAATAAATGCAAAGTTACAAAAGCCTTTGATTTAATTCAACGTAAGGGTGATAAGACCAATAATTTTTATTGTATACCTCATTAAACCAAATTGATGGCACCAAAAAAATATAAGTGGGCTAGTAGATAGTACTAGAGTTATTGTTTCACTACCATCACATCCAGATCCTAATAGGCTATATGGATGAAATAGTCTCTTAAGAACCATGTGACCAAAAAATGGTCAAACTTTGATGTGACTATCATTGTCAAATATATGACACCTATGAATTTTCTATCTACGTGTATAATTATATGTTGTGTCTATCTACAATAACCTAACTCAATTATTCTCAAGCCTTGATACTTTTTTCATAGAAAAATAAATTTAATGTTGTAAAATGATTCAACTTCATTTAGTGTAAGGGTCCTAAGTGTGAGATTTTTTTACTCCGCACCTTGTGAAATTAAACCAAAAGTGTTGACATATTTATGTAGGTTGGTAAATGCTATTATAGGTATTATTTCCATATCCATGCATCCCAATCCTTCTAGGCTTCACAGATCTATAAAAGTATCTTAAGAGCCCTATGACCAAAAAGTGGTGAAACTTTAACAAAATCATTATCTTCAATCAACACAGCTATGAATGTTATATCTATATCTAAAGATATATTTTTGGTTTATCTATAATAAATTATATTAAATTTTCTTAACTCTTGATATTTTTCTCATAATGGAAATAAACACAATGTTACCAAATGCTCTAATTTTTTTTTTAGTGTAAGGGTGTTATGAGTGATACTTTTAATTCTTCGCCTTGTGTAACATAATCAATGATGCTAACATATCCAAGTGTGAAAATTAATATCATAGGAGGCGTCATTTCATTTCACACATGTCTTGATCCTTTTGAGTTTCATGGACCTAACATGGTCTCTTAAGAGCCCTAAGATTGAAAAAACATAAAATATCAATATGATTATTCTAAAAAATTATGGAGCTTATAATTTTTCTTTTTAATCCTACATGTACATGTCGGGTCCATTTATAGTAGCCTTCTCATTTTTTCTCAAATCCTAATGGTTTTCTCACATTGATAATGAATACAATATTGCAAAGTTATTTAATTTAATTTAGTGTAAGGGTGTTATGAATAATACTTTTTATTCCACATCTTGTGGAATCAAACCAATAACACCCACACATCCAAGTGGGGTTGTTACTGCTATCAAAGGTGTTATTTTACTAGCCACATATCTTAGTCCTTTTGGGCTACAAATATTTGACAAAGTCTCTTAAGTGCATTAAGACCAAGAGAATGGGTCAAATTTTGACATGACTTCTTGGAAATCATGGCACAAATAGTTTTTTTCTACACTTACAACTATTCGTTGGTTTTTCTCAACCTTAATTTTTTTCTTATATTACCAATGAATACAATGTTAAAATGCTTTAAAATTTTGTTTAGTGTCAAGGCGGTAAGAGCACTTTTTTTATTCCACACCTTGTAAAACTAAGCAAATGGAACTAACACATTTGAATGGTCTAGTAGATGCTACTAGAGCTATCATTCACTATCAATGCATCTTGATCCTTCTAGGCTACAAGGACTTGATAAAGTCTCTTAAGAGCCATGAGACCAAAAAGTAAAAAAAATTGACTTGGTTGTGTTGGAGTTGATGGTGAACCCCATAGCTCCCAGAAATTAGTTGCAAGCAATTACCTATCACAAATAAAGAGAGAAATCAAGATATATTTGCTCAACAACATAAGAATTGTATTGATGCAATAACCTAAATGAATGGAAAACAAATCAAATCAATTCATATCATGTAAACCAATCATTTCTAGGTGCTAAGACATCCACATAATTTAGAAAAATGTGTAATCACAAAAAATGAATAAAATGTACCTAGACTAGATTATGAAAAAGTGCATGAATGTATTTGAAGAGCTCTAAAATACCTTTCCAATGTCACATGAATCATGAAAATTGGAGATCTAGGTGAAAAGTTATGAGCTTGAAATAAAAAATGATTATATGACTTCAAATGAGAATAAACTATACTAGCAACAAAATATGATGATGAGAACTATACCACTAGATAGTTCTATAATACCATGTTGGATTTTATGGTGAGCACAACTCCTAAAAATAACCTACAAGTAATTAGCTATCACAAATAAAGAGAGAAAACAAGATAAATTTTCTCAACAACTCAAGAATTGTATTGATACAATAACCTAAATGAATGTAAAGTAGATCAAACCACGTCATCTCACACAAAAAAATCATTTCTAGGTGCCAAGAATTCCAAGGAAAATGAGCAAGAAAAGGAATCACATTCACAAGATACCTACGATTCTTCTTCCTCTTCTAAGGGAGACTCATCTTAGAAGGATCGACCAAAATGTGCATATTGCAAAAATTCGAGACATGATGAGCATCAATGTTATACTCAAAATATTGATGAGCTAAAATACCTTCTGCATAAGAATAATATTCAATTTCCTTCATCTATATCTTATGTTTCATCCTATTCTTCTAGTTCAACACCTTCACATTCAAGGTAGACACCATGGAACCTAGATCAGACAAGATGAAAGGCCATGAACTCTTTGCATACACCAATCCTCAATCTAGTTGATGACTTCTTGATTCAAGAGCCTCACATCACATGGATTCATCTATAGGTATGTTCTCTTCATATAATCCTTGCACATCTCCACACATATTGATAGAGGATACAACTTACATGAGTGTTTTTTATTAGAGGTAAAATACAGGTTTTGAAGGGGTCTAGAACCCTTTACATAAAAAAGAAGCTGAGATAAAAGAAAACAACATTAAGCCAAAAACAACCCAACAACAGTGACCCATCAACAAAAAATCATCCAAAAAGGAGGACCCCACCAACAACACTACATACTTTTTAGAATATTTTCCGCCTCCATGTCGCTTGCCACAACCTACTGTGCTTCATCCAAAACATCAAAAATTTCTTTCCTAGAGGCCCCAACCCGAGATTTAGTTTTGTTCCTAGTCCTGGCACCAAGTCCATCCATATTTACCTCAGTAATCAAAACAATACCTTTCTCCCCACCCTTCCCAAAAACACCCTCCTCCTCCATCAGCTTACCAACAACACCTACCTCTTTAGCATGAGCACTTTCTTTACCCTTCTTGGCACTAACCACAGGAGAAGTCACAATAGTAGAATCAAATTTACCAACAGATTTATGCACCTCCCCATCTCTCATGACTGTATCCCAGATTTTCACCATTTGATCATCAAGGGTGAGGATTCTGCCTTCAAGATTCTGTTTCATTTTCAGAGTTTCCTCTACAACAATGTCCACCACAGTGTTTAAGGATTCAAACAACTCATCTATCTAGTTTTGGAAAGAGGACCCCTCAGCCTTACTCATCACACCCCTAACTTTGACATTAGTTTTATTGAGTTCATGAAAAAACCATTTAAAAAGTTTGAACAAGACAATGGAACCCTCATGAGCAGTTCCAAGCACATCAGACAAATCCTCTCTATAAATATTAAAAACCCCTTTCCCCAAAGCATCTTCCTCCTAAGATGAACTAACCCTATCCTGACCAATAGGGGCATCCTTACCTTTTTCAACAGCAATCAGAGTCTTGGTTTTGCAGACGAATCTTGCAATCTCCTCCACCACAACCTTTCTCTTCTTAAGCCTCTCCAATTCCCCATCTTGGGTTTCCACAAAAAACATCAGAAACCCCAGACTTACCTTTCAGCTACTTGTCTGGCTTAACACCCAGGGAATCATTAGCATAGAGGCCACCCACAATAGTGAGAGGGAATTCCTTCTCCAGAATTTGGCTTGCAGTCCTCAAAACCTATTTCTTCCTGCTTCCTCCACCCCTCTATAGTTCTTATAAAGAAGTTTGGATTGTTTACCTTTCAAAGTGACAATAGGATTAGCAACCTCAAAAGTCTTCGCATAATTAGAGATAAGAAGGATTAACCCCACATGCAAGACAAGGTTTTTAGGGTTTTTCTTGTGATCCTTAAGACTCGAATCAAGATACATAAGAAGATAGTAAGGAAGAGAGATCCTCTTCTTATGACAGAAGTGATTAAGCAAGGTGAAATGGTATGCATTTACCGCTAAAAAATGTCCTTCCAAAGTTATGAAACACATTAGCTCTTCCGCAACATCTCCCCATAATGCCTTAAGAGAACTTCTTTGATATCCTCCACTCCTCGCAGTCCTCAAATCATTCACTTCATCTTCCTTGAAGAAGATTTGCATTGCGGTCTGCGCCTCCTTTTTATCCCTAAAAATTTTCATGCCATCCATTTCCAAACCATTAATACTAGCTATAAATTCCTCATTGACATCCAACTCCGTCCCATAAAGCTTCAACATCCTATTGTTCCATCCTTTAGCAAAAATCACCACTACCTAAGGATTATTGCCATGTAATTTCTCCAAGTAAGGAGTTAACCCTCCTTTCTCCAACACCTGCCAAACCTCCTTCTTCTTCTTTGCATCTTCACATGAGAAAGGTTCGGTGTGATTTCTATCTCCACCCATATCTCCACAATTAGCAAACTGTAATAGCTTGAGGGTTCCAAACATTGTGCAATGAAAACTCTATAAAAAAATGCTAAGACCACCCATAATCCATGTGAGACCATAAATGGAGTAGGGGAAAATAAAGAACATAGAGTTTCATTCCTTACGACACCCAACCCTTGTACCATTCGCTTGATTCAAATATTGCTTACCATCCTTTCTCATAAACATCAACCACATGAAGAAAGACATGCATGCCGCCAACCATAATGAGAAGATAATCAAATTAAAATTGGCCATCATGGTTAATAGTAGCAGTAACCTCTATAGGGAGAGGGTCATTCAGACCCCATTCCCTATCCTCTCTAACACCAATATTAGCAAAGATGTCTATTAGACCATTACCCTCTCTTAAAATATGCGATATGTAACATTCATCAAAAGATTTCAAAATATCAATGGAGTCCCTTATCAAAGACTCAATAGTCCAAGAGGGGGGAACACAAATTTGCAAATTATTAATGATATTCAGAGAATCCCCCTCCAACCAAACTTTCCTATAACCTTTGGTTTGTGCCAACTTGAGACCATGATAGGTTGCAGCTACTTCTGCGTAGTGGTTTGTCTGGATTCCCAAAGGGAGCACCACAAAACTTACATGAGTGTTAGTGGGAAATGATCTATATATATTGATGATAACACATTTCACGATGTTCTTTATGTTCCTTCACTTTTGGAAAAAGGAGCTACTTCCTTATGGGGGAGATTCATCATCTCTTCTTTTCTCTCCCATAGGGGATATTGATTGTACTTCTGTGACCAAAGAAACACTTCAATGGACATGTTGAGCCCTACATTATTTTGTCACATGTACAGTTTTATTTATTTTCACTCTCGTTTGAAGAGGAGTTTTTTCCAATAAGGTTGGTTATGAAAAAATTTAGTTTGTTCATGTTTACCTCATTAGTCCTTGTAGCCAGGAGGACCCATTCTTACATCCATTATTGCATTATTTTCAACACATTTTAGCTTCTCCCTAAGTTGATCTTAAGGGGGTGGTTGGAGTAATTAGAAAATCACCTAATAATTAATTAATTATTAGGCTCCTTTTACTTTATTCACTTAAACTAAACTTAGGAGTTCTTTTTAATTATTACATCAAGCTAATTATAGGTTATGTTGTCTCATTGCATGATGCAAGAGCATCTAGTGGTGTAGGGAAATCTTGCATCACCCAAAAAAAATAATTTTCCTTATTTTCTTTAGTTGTTTTGAGTTCCATGATGATACTTAAGGGGTGTAAGACAATCAAAAGTCACAAAAGGTGAAAAAGGTCACTTAATATTTTTAGTAAGTTGGCCTAAAAGAGCTCATATGGACCTAAAATTTTACCCCAAGGAGCAAAATTGAAAAATATTTTTGACAGTGGAAGAATTATCTCAATACCCTGTATGGTTTGGGAGTTATTAAAGTTTCCGTCCCAAGGAATTTCTCCAATGTAGACTCAAATTCAAATTTGAAAACCTTAGAATCCCTGAAACATCTCAAAAAGTGGACGAAATGATCTCTGATGGTTTTAACATTGTAGATCTCTTCAAGAGCTTTCCAATGATATATTATAATAGCAAATCAGACACCCATATCAAAAGTTATGGCCCTGCAAAACTGCCCCACTAAAAAGTGAATTTCATTAAAATATCTTCCTAGGAAAGAAATCAAATGGTGGAGCCAAGACAAAAGGGAAAGTTATACTTTCTAGAACATTATAGGGTGGTTATTAGGTAAAATAAAATGGATAAGTGGGGGGTTGTAGAAGGTGGCTCCATTAGTGCATATTATGGCTCCGAATAATAGATTTTATTTTATGAGTTGATTTGGATGTAATGAATCAAGCCCATGAGGCTATAGCATTGTAATTTATGAATATGTAATCTCATTTTTAGAAAATAATTGAAAGTGAGTTACTTTCTGTCCTACATCATCTTTGTTGATATCTATTGTTGTGTTTGTGTGGGTTTTGGGCGGTGTAGCCCTCATCAAGTGGTATAAGAGCCAAATTTTCTTGAGTGTGTAGACAGATCGCCGAATGTGAGGCAGTTTACACCAGGACTTGTGGTTGTGGGTCTATAAGAAAATATGCCTCCATGAAGAAACCATGGTGGAAGAAATGTTGGGGTAACAAAAGAGGATTTTAGAGCCCTCCAGAGACAAGTTCAAGCACTGCAAGAGGAGCTGTGTAGAGGAGTTGATGTTAGAAGAAGAGATGAAAGTGAAGATGAGGCTGGAAATGAAGATCCATTCAAAGAAGAAGCATAGTATGTAATGGATCCTGGAGAAGTCAGACTGATTAGGTCCATTTCCAAGATTGGAAAGAGACCAAAGATAGAAGTTTCTATTTTTTTTGGAAACCTGAATCCTAAGGAGTTGATCGATTGGGTCAATGACATGGAAGAGTATTTTGAGTATGAGAAAATAGAAGATCCAAAGAGGATAAAATTTTAAAAGGAAAAGCTAAAAGGCCATGCTAGGATATGGTGGAAAGAAGTCTAGTTGGAGAGAAATAGAGGAGGAAAAGAGAAAATAACGAGATGGGATCAGATGGTGGAGAAATTGAAGAGACAGTTCATTCTTGTAGACTATGAGCTAGATTTGTTGAAGAAGATGCAAGGGTTGAAACAAGCGGGAAAATTTGTTAAGGAGTATATAGAAGAATTCTATTGAGTCCTGATCAAAATAGGCCACTCTGAGGCCAACAAGGAGAAATTTTCTTGCTACATAAATTGGTTGCAACCGAGCATTCAAGAAGAGTTGAGTCTGGTAAGAATGTCTACCATTGAAGATGCATATCAATTTGCTTTGAAGGTAGAAGAAAAGTTGAACATAAGGTTTGAAAGCAAGCAAAGAGGTGGGGGTCATGGTGGAAAGACTAGTGGATGGTCATATGGAGGTTGAAATGAAGATCAAGAGAAGGGTGAAGGATCCAGTAGCATCCAAAACTAGAAAAGAGATAACACCTACCATCCTCGTGATCAAAATAATGGAGACCAAAGAGGAAGAGGAAGATCTAGATGAGGACCGGGAAGAGGAGGCTTTTGTGGAACCTATTTCTAGTGTGTAGAAGAAGGACATAGAGTCTATGTGTGTCCTCAACATCAAGGAAGAAAAAATAGAAGACTTGAGGGAAATGCATGAGTTGCACATGTAGATGAAGATGCTGAGTCTTCACATTTTGAGGATGCAGAAAGAGGAGAGGTTCTTGTTACTAGAAGAGCCTTGCTAAATGAGGAGAAAGAATCAACTCAAAGGAAGAATTTGTTTCACACTAGATGTAAGTGTGAAGGTAAAGTTTACAATGTTATTATTGATGGAGGTAGTACCAAGAACCTTGTTTCAAAAGAGATGGTTAGTAAGTTGCGGCTGGAGAGAAAAAGGCATCTGAATCCATACCGGATTGATTGGTTGTAGAAGGATTATAAAGCTTTGGTAAATGAACAATGTCTGGTAAAGTTCAAGATTGGAATTTACTATGATGAGGTATTGTGTGATATTATGCCTATGGATGTTTGCCATATTTTGTTAGGTAGACCATGACAGTTTGATCAGTGAGTAGTACATGATGGACATGCCAACACCTATTCTTTGACAAAGGATGGAGTTCATCATAAGTTGAATCCATTGAAAGAGGCATAAGAAAAGGTATGCAGTAATGCAAGATTTTGTTTGGTTGATGGAAGAAAGTTCCTAGAAGGTATGAGGCATGAGCATATGTGTTTTGCATTGATCCATAGAGTTGATAAAGTAGATACTAATGAGGTACTAGTAGAGGTTTCATATTTGTTGAATGAGTTTCATGATATTTTTTTTAATAATGTACCTAAAGGTTTGCCTCTAGTAAGGAAGATTAGCCATTAGATGGATTTGATTCCTAGAGCCAGCCTGCCAAATAAGGCAACCCATCGAATGACTCCAACAAAGAATGAAGAGTTGAATAGAAAAGTGTAAGAGTTGTGGAAGGGATTGATTCAAGAGATTTTGAGTCCATGTGCAATACTTGTAGTAGTAGCACTGAAGAAGGATGGAGAATGGAGGATGTGTATAGACTCCCAAGGTTTCAACATGATTACTATCAAGTATATTTTTCCCTTGCTGAGGATGGATGACATTATGGATTGTTTGAGTGGAGCTGAGTACTTCACAAAGATAGATTTGAAGAGTGGATATCACCAGATCTAGATTAGAGAAGGATATGAATGGAAGAAAGCCTTCAAAACCAAGGAGGGATTGTATGAGTGGTTAGTCATGCCTTTTGGGATAACCAATGTAAAAAGCACATTTATGTGGCTTATGAATGAGGTATTGAAAGAATTTTTAGGAAAAGTTGTTATTGTTTATTTGGATTATATTTTGATTTTTAGTAAGACATTGGAGGAGAACCTGATGCATATCCAAAGATTTTTTGAGAAGCTAAGGGAGGAGAAGTTGTTGATTAATTTGAAGAAATGTAGTTTTGTGGAGAGGGAGTTGGTGTATCTAGGATTTTTTGTCTTAGTAGAGGGTCTTAAAATGGATCCAGAGAAGGTGAGAGCTATCATTGAATGGCCTACACTAAGGAGTGTTACAAAGGCAAGGTCATTTAATGGTCTAGCAAGTTTTTACAAAAAGTTTATTAAGAATTTCAATAGTATTTGTGTACCTCTAATTGAAGCAATGAGAGGGGATAGAAAGGATTTTAAATGGATTGTAGGAGAAACAAAGAGTTTTGATATGTTGAAGAAGAAAGTCACAGAGATACTTGTTTTGGCACTTCCAAACTTCAATAAGGTCTTTCAAGTAGATTGTGATGCTAGTGGCACTGCCATAGGAGCTATTTTGAGTCAAGAAGGTAAGCCTATTGTCTATTTTAGTGAGAATTTGAATGATGCTAAGAATAAATATTCCATCTATGATTAGGAGTTTTATGTTATAGTTCAGGATTTGAAGAAATGGAGACACTATTTGTTTCCAAAATATTTTTTTTTATAAACTGATCACTAGGCTTTGTAGTATCTTAATAGTCAAGGAAAGTTAAATCAAAGGAACTTAAAATGGTTTTAGTTTTGCAAAGTTATAATTTTATTTTGAAGCATAGGAGTGGAAGGTCAAAAAAAGTAGTAAATGGATTGAGTAGAAGGAATTTTTTTTGTTGATAGAGATGAATATAGAGGTTGTTGGTTCAATGAACTCAAGAGTTTGTATCCTGAAGATCCAAACTTTGTAGAAGCTCGAAAGGCTTGTTTGGAACCTGTTACATTGGATAGGACAAGATGGTTACATTTCTTAATCCAAGATGGGATGTTGTTTAGAGGAAGCCAATTGTGCATTCCAAGGAGTTCTATGAGAGAGAATATAATCAAGGAGAAGCATGGTGGAGGATTGGATGGACATTTTGGCTGAGATAAGACCATTGCTCTTGTTACTGAGAAATATTAATTAGCCACAATTACAACAAGATGTGAAGAAGTTTGTACAAAGTTGTAGAGTATGTCAGATGACAAAAGGAACAAGTCAAATTACTAGATTGTATCAGCTGTTACCTGTACCTAAGAGGCCATGAGAGGATATTAGCATGGATTTTTTTCATGGATTGCCAACTTGCCAAGGACACATAGAAGGCATGATTCCATATTTGTGGTGGTGGATAGATTTTCAAAGATGGCACATTTCATTCCTTGTCATAAGACCAATGATGTTGTTCATGTTGTAGAGTTATTTTTTAGAGGTGGTGAGACTACATGGTCTACCAAAGAGTATAGTTTCAAACAGAGATACCAAATTTGTTGGTTATTTCTAAAGGACATTATGAAAGAAGTTGATGATAGATTTGAAGTTCAGTTCTACACACCATCCACAAAATGATGGAAAAACAGGGGTTGTGAATAGGAGTTTGGGTAACCTATTGAGATGCTTGGTAGGAGATAATCCCAAGGGATGGGATTTGATTATACCATAGGTAGAGCTTTCTGAAAAAAATTCTATCAAAAGGAGCACTGGTAAATCACCATTCCAGATTGTGTATGGGAGTAGTCCAAGAACTACTTTTGAACTAAGAAAGATGGATAAGGGGGAGAAGAGTAGTGCTGAGGCTGAAGATTTTGTTGAGCACTTGAAGAATTTGCATGAAGAAGTGAAGAAACGTATCAATAAGATGAACTCACAATATAATGCAAAGGCTGATAAGAAAATGAGGTATAAGGAGTTCTAGGTAGGAGATGGAGTCATGATTCATTTGTGAAAGGAGAGATTTCTAGTTGGAACATACAAGTTAAAGATGAAGATGTTTGGACCATGCAAGATCCTGAAGAAGCATGATTTAAGAAATGCATATGAGGTAGAGTTTCCTGATAAAATTCATATTTCACCTATGTTTAACATTTCAGATTTAACAAAATACCATGAAGGAGGAATTGATGAAGAAATAATGGAAGCATAGTGGAATATTCTAGTACCTACTTCAAAAAAGGAGGAGATAGAAGAAATTTTGGATAGTCGTGTGGGTAGAAGCACAAGGAATAGGAAATATGTAGAGTACTTGGTGAAATGGAGAGGAAGCCCTATTGAAGATTCATCATGGTTGTTTGAGGCTAAGGTTAACCATCTTGGTTCCCTCTAACTCTTGAGAAGTGACAGGGTCACTTCTCAAATTACCCTGGGTTTCTGATGCATGAACATCTCGTGGTGTAGGGGAAATCTTGCATCGCCAAAAAAAAATGTTTTTCCTTATTTTATTTAGTTGTTTTGAGTCCCATGATGGTGTTGGAATTGAGTGCCTCAATCCCACAGGCTGAAACCTCTAAGAGAGAAAAGTTGCTGTGACATTATTCATGTCTAGCTGACTAGCAGTTGAAACCTTGTTGAAATTGTACAGGTCACTGTGACCTTGGAGGAGTCTCACCGAATGGTTGCACTTTGGGATCATATCACTGTGACATATTGTCTTCGGAGTGACCTCTTACCACTAGTGGAGATCTTTGGATGACATGCCATTCTATCACTTATCGTTGAGACTTAGGGAAGAAGTCTGGGCGATGTGTTAATGTCTCGTCGATAGCGTTTGGTTTGGAGTCATCGGGGAAACTCTCGCCAAAAGAAATACTATCGGTAAGAAGTCTTACCGATGAGGGAATGTTACACCGATTATATTCCTTTGGGTAACTCAAAAGGTCCTAGGAAGATGTCTCAGTGAATGATGAAAGTCTCGCCGACGGGAATGCACTTGGGTTCATCAGAGTAACAATGATTGTTTCGTTATGATGTCTCGGCGATGTGTTTATGTCTTGCCAATGTTGAAGTCTATTCTCGGTAAGAATCATGGTGACTAATGGTCTCAGTGTAACACAGTGGTTTCGATAAGAAGTCTCAACGACTTTGGTGGGTCTTGCTGATAATGAAGGGTCTTCGGTATAACTCTTGGTGAACGGTGGTCTTCGGTATAACATATATGTGTTCGATAAGAACTCTCGGTGAAGATGATATGTCCTGGCGACATAATGACTTTTCGATGTGACTTTGTGTATCAATATGTAGTCTCACTGAAGAATGATACTCTTGCCGAATGGTAAACTCACATCTATGAGACTTTTGGACCTCGCTATGATCTCCTGGCGAAAGCAATAGGTCTCGCTGACTGTTTGGTGCTTCGGTGTAACACATGAAAGCTTGATAGGATGTCTTTCCGATGGAAATGTCTCCTGCCGATATTGATATGAAGACTATGTGGCATCGGCGAGACACTGTTAGTGTCTCACCGAGATGCCAACATAGTGTGAACTCTTTTGACCATTTTGACAGTCTTATGTGGAGTCTCGTGGACCAATAGGAGAAGCAGAATCAATAGTTGGAAGTTTGTTCATTGTGACGTTCTCAAGAGGAAGCTCAACTGACATGGAACGCATTACGGTTATACTTCTTGTGATTGCAGATTGTTCGCTATTGTTCCACACGTGAGCCAGAGAGTGAGGGCCAAGTGGTTGGTTGAAGGAGGCCATGACGGGTCAAATGCAGGAAGGAGAGGTAAGGTTATGTTGCCGACTCTCTCTCCTCGATCAAGGATTGGAATGCCATGGTTGATCTCTTTGTGTTATCCGCATCAGATAATTGCGGTGAGTGGTATTGCAGCAGTGCGAAGATTGTTTGGTTTGAGAGATTGATCAAGAAATGTACAGAGGGAGAGTTTGCTACTAGGATTGTTTCCAGAATGAACAAGATGTAATCTCTGAAAAGGCTATGAGCTTGAATTGTACTGTAACCTTTTGTTTCTGAATAATACAATGGCTTTGATCTTGAGTGTGGGGTTTTACCCTCAAAGGGTTTTCCTCCCCACGTAAGTCCGTGGTGTTCGCTTTTTGTTTATCTTTCATCCGTGGTTGTTAGCCGTTGCTGGAATTATATGTGCTTCTCTCTAAAAAGGATAATGGGAAATAAATTGTGGTCAAGCTCGCTTAGACATAGTTGTTTGTGTCTTTGAGGTAATCTAATCGAAATTAAAGTTACCAATGGCACCATTGTTCTTGGAGATTTCTTTGAGATGCCATAAATTTTCCTAACAAGTGGTATTAGAGCCTTCTTTTGGTTGCTAGTTTTGGGTATTTCTCTTGTGAAGATTTCTTAGCTTGATAGGTTGGAGGAAATCTGGAGGAATGGACTGATTTATTGATCCTTTGTTGAGTGGAAGTCTTGTGATATTCGGAGACAACACACAGCTTGAGGGATGGTGGAGATGGAGAAGGGAGTTGATCATGTTGCTTTGATGTGATCTGTGTCTCCTGGTTGGTAGCAGTATATCTTTGGTGTATGAGGTGGATTTCTTTTCTCTGTGGTCATGTAGCAATAAAGCTTTCATATCCGGTGTCTGTCTGAGAGGCTCCTAGATGATATGGAGAAGCCTAGTTTGTTTCTCAGCCATGGAAGAGAGCGCTTATGCTAGGTGGCGTTTCCTAGTGTTGGAAGGCACTGTTTCCTATTAACCTCGAATACATGAAGGCTATGAAGTTAATCATGAGATGATTTACAAGCTTCTGAAATAGCCTCTCTCTCTTTCTCAGATGCATGTACATGTTGGTGGTTTTAGGGTTTTCCTAAAAGGGGCCTAGATTTTATTGAACTGTTGTTTCCTTTTTTAAGGATGTTTTGTATTTTCATGGCTCTGTGGTTTTGCAGGTTTTACATAGTTAAGCAAAACTTGTGGTATTGTGGAGTTGCTGATTAAGCTATTTTCTAGGAGCCTGACTTTTTGGGATGTTACTGGATGAGATACTTGTAGTTCTGCATGCATTCTTTGTGCATGGTTTGAGGAGGTGTGTTTTCTTCTCTGCATGGGAGTGTTGGTACGTGATTTGTCACTCAGCATTCTTGTGGTGGTGCTTGTGGGTTCCTTGATTATGGTGCTCGGTGTGGACATGATTGGAAAATCAAGTTTGGTGTGATCTGGTGTTTGAGTCATGTT
>VDFB02326363.1:0-49932 GCA_007258455.2 Sequoia sempervirens | reverse complement strand
GGGATCTCGACTTCGATAGGTAGGATTGCTTTAGATCCATAGACCAAGGAAAAAGGTGTCACACCTATGGGTGTGTGAATGCTGGTTTGATAAGCCCATAAGGTGGGATTTCGTTGTAGGTGCCAGTCACGACCGATGTCATTAACAATTTTCTTTAAGATTTTCAGAATGGTTTTATTGGATGCTTTGGCTTGACCGTTTCCTTGAGGATAGTATGGGGTTGAAAATCGGTGTTGGATAAAGAGCCCTGAACAAAGCTTCCAGACATCTTGGTTCTTAAATGGAGTCCTATTATCTGTTATAATAGTTTACAAAATTCCATATTGACAGATCAAATAATTCAAGATAAACCTAGATATTTGTTTCCCTGTGATGTAAGTTAACGAAATAGCTTCTATCCACTTTGTAAAGTATTCTATTACAGTTATGATGAATTTGTTCCCATTGGATGAAGCGGGAGATATCTTTCCGATCAAGTCAAGTCCCCACTGCGAGAAAGGCCATGGTGTAGTTATAGGTTCTAGCTCCTATACCCGTGCATGAATAAGATCACTGTGTTGTTGACATTGGTGACACTTCCTTGAGTAATGAATGGATTCGTGATCCATTAAGGGCCAATAATACCCTATTCTCAACAACTTCTTTACTATATGAGGTCCACTAGAGTGAGACCCACAAACACCTTCGTGCACTTCTTGTAAGGCGGTTTTCACTTTGTTTGTGTTGAGACATTAGAGTACGTACTATCTAGACTTCAACGATATAGGGTGTCTCCTAGGATGGTGAATCGAGAAGTTTTACAGACAAGTTTTCTTTTGATTTGTCGTTAAGTGAGGGGGTATGATCCCATGTTGGATATAGGAAAACATTTCTTGGTACCAAGGCGAGTCAGGACCAACAACATCACATACAAGTTCTGATTCTGGGATATCAAATGCTAGTATAAGTAGTTGCTCCATGAGGAATTCGTATTTGGGAATGTTTTGGGGTATGTCAAGGAGTGAACCTATTATTTCCATGGCATCAGCTGCTTTGTTGTTGATTATGGGAACCTATTCAAAGGTGTTGACCAAAAGGTATTGCTTGAAGCTATCCATCATTCTTTTGGACAACATGAACTTGTTGTCTTTCGTCTTGTATTCATCATTTACCTACCTTATGACTAGTTGGGAGTCACCATAGACTTGTAGTTCCTTTATTTTCCATTCTACGACCATCTTTAGTCTAGTGATGAGTGCTTCATATTCAGATATGTTGTTAGTACATGGAAAGGTGATCCTGTAAGCTTTGGGTATACTATCTCCCTAAGGTGTAAGAAATATGATACCAACCCCTGAGCCATGTTGACTATGGGATCCATCGAAGTACAAGGTCTAACGATTTGAATGATCGGTTAGAAGTATGCTCTCATCTAGAAATTTTGATATTAGAGGTTGATGATCTTCCATTGGTGCATCTACTAATTGATCTGCTATTACTTGTCCCTTTATGGATTTTCTATCAATGTATTCTATGTCAAATTCACTAAGTATCATGACCCACTTAGTGATTCTTCTTATAAGAGTTGCCTTTACCAAGAGATAATTTAAGGGATCCACTTTTGATATCAGCTTGATTTGTCTATTTAACATGTAGTGTCTAAGCTTTTGTGCTACGAAGACAACATATAGACATGCTCTTTCTATGGGTGTATAGTTTAATTCATATCCCACCATGGTTTGACTAATATAGTATATTGATCTTTCCTTGTTTTGTTCATCTAATTGTGTTAATAGAGCTCCTAAAGCTGCCATTATCATAGATACACACAAGATCATTGCCTTATCTTGAATTAGAGGCATCAAATCTGAGGGAGTGAGCAAATAATCCTTTACCTATTGAAAATCCTGGTCACACCTTCCATCCCATTTGAATGTTATGTCCTTATGTAGCAAATATGTGAATGAATGGAATTTGTCTGCTAACTATGCAATAAATCTTCTGATCAACTGAAGCTTGCCATGTAGGCTACGAAGTTGTTTCAACATTTTTGGAGGAGTCACTTTTAGGATAGCTTTGACCTTGGTGGGATCCACCTTGATGCCTCTTCTGGATATAATGTAACCCAATAGTTTCCTAGATGTCACACCAAATATGCACTTCTTTGGATTGAGATGAAGGTTGTATTCCTCTAGTCTGTCAAATATCTTGGCTAGGTTAGCTAGATGATCTTTTCTTTTAATTTATTTTGCTAATAGGTTGTCCAAATAGTCCTCCATGGTGATGTGCAACATATCATGGAATATGGTGGTCATTGTTCTTTGGTATGTTGCTCTTGTGTTCTTCAAATTGAATGGCATGATGTTCCAGCAAAAAGTTCCCCATGCATAGGTGAAAGTTATTTTGTGTTAATCTTCGAGGGCTATCTTTATTTGATTGTACCAGGAGAAACCATCCATTAGTGAAAGCATTTCATGCCCTGCAATTAGGTCCACAATCATGTCGATGTTGGGTAGAGGGAAGTCATCCTTAGGGCATGCCTTGTTAAGATTCCTAAAGTTTGTGCAGATTCGTATGCCCCTAGTGGGTTTTGACACTGGTACAAGGTTGGATACCCTCTTAGGATAGTCGACAGGCTTGATGAATCCCACATGTAGTAGTTTCTGAAGCTCTACTTTTTCCAAGAGTGTTATTCATGGGTGCATCTTGCGTAGCTTTTGTTTGACAGGTTTAGCTCTAGGGAACACTACTAGGTGATGTACTACTAAAGCTAGATCCATCACTAACATGTCTGCATATGTCCAGGCAAAGTTGATTTTGTGTTCATTAGTGAATGGTCAGAAGTTGACCTTTTCCTCAGGATCTAAGGAAGCTGCATGATATGTTATTTTTGGTGTCTCCATTGTGCCGACATTGATAGGTTCAAAACCTTCAACCAAGAGTGTTGATTTTTCTTGATATTTTGTAATGGGGAGATTGAATCCTCCATCTTCAGGTGCCTCAAAGAGGTTTTCACCTTGAAATATGTCCTTTGTTTTCTCTTTTCTTGATTCGATAAAGCCACGTGGTTTTCCCTAGGGGATCTCTTTTTTATTTTTAAAATTTTTAGTTTATTTTTGCAACTAGAGGACACAATCTCCCCTCCAAAGTATACTCCTTGTTCAAGCTCCATTACAAAACCAAAATTATGATCTCCTCATGGTATATCAGTTTAAAGTCCCATGAACTCCGCAATAGCTTCATCGTTCTATAATGAGTCCAAAACATGTGTGTGATGTTGTTGATCCTAGTATATTAATTATGGGTAAAGCAAGGGTATTTTATCATTGGTATCAACAAAGCTTATGGAGGTTGTAGATAGGGTAGGGATAGCGGATTTATCAAGGTTCCATAGGGTATCTAGGTTATAATCACTAGAGGCACAAGAATCCCATTCCCATTCGTTGGAATCCATTTCAATGTGATAATCTTCAAATGTAAGTTCAGTAGTTACGGTATGTATGTTAAGGTTTTTGAATAGGTCTTGGATATACAAGTTGTCGTTTATAAGGTTGTAATCACCTAATGTATCAACAATGGTAGAAGGAGCTCTTTCCTCATAAGAGGTGCTTTCGGTGCTTGCGGTAATCATGTCTAATGAACCATAACCTAGTCCAAGATTCTTGTGCTTTTCTATGATAACTGGTTCTCTTTACCTTGTTCATGTAGACCAAGGCCACCTTTTATAGTGAACCCCATCATTTTTTCTATCTAATATCCTTTATTGTTTTGATCAATAGGAAGGGGAGGTAGTTGTTTCTCTTGTCCTTCTTTGTAAATCCATGAAGATAGGTCTTCTTCAAACACTTCTTTGCCCTGCATGTCTCCCCACTTGGTGAAAATGGTGGGTTTGACAACTTGAACATGCTTGATCTCTCTTGGTCCTCCATAAGTCTTTGGTGTTGGGGGAAGCATTCCAATGCAAAAGGATTGGTTGAAATGGTATTCTTCGCAGCCCTTGTCAAGCACTTGGATCTTCAGATCAGATTTTGGTGGCTCAATTGATGGAGATGTAGTGGAGGATGAAGCCAGTGATGATGGGTCAACATAGGAAAATGATTGGAAGGATATGTTTGCTAGGTATTTGAAGAATCTTTTTGTACTTCTCCAATTTTGTGCAATAATGAAAAGGTTCAAGGTCGAAATATATTGTAACTTCCTTATGATTGTGAGGAAATTTTAAGCACTAATGGAATGTTGAAAGGACTGCTTTTAAGGCATGGATCCATGGTCGTCCAAAGAGAAGCTTGTAGGGTAGCTCAAGATTCAATACTTGACATGTCTCTACTATCACTGGTCCTATTTGAACGAGAAGTATGATTGTCCCTTCTGAGTTTCTCTCCATATCATCATAAGCCCTTATGGTGATACTTTTTATTTTTTCTATTATGTCATTAGAATATCCTAGTTGTTTTAATAATTTTAGGTTACAAATGCTTAAGCCTACACCATTATCTATTAGTACTCTCTTGACCTTGTGTTTATGGACACAAACTTCTAGTAGAGAGCTTGATTATGGAAAGATCTTTGTGGAAGGTCTTTCTCAAAAAAGACCAAGTGATGGGTGGAGGTGATGCTACCAACCATGGCTTGAAACTGATCAACATTAAGGTTGTTAGGGACTGAAGTTTTAACAAGAGCTTTCTCCAAGATTTCTTTATGTGTGGGTGACAACTTTGAAAGCTCAAGGATGGAGATTAATGTTGGAGTTTTCTTTAGTTGTTCCACAATGTTGTAGTCATTTGATGGCTTAATTGTGGCTTTTACTTGGAGTGGGGATCCTTGGATTGTGACTCTTCCTCTTCATGTAGTTACATTATACTCAGGATCTTTACCTAGTATGGTTATAACATTGATAGTATGATCGGCTTGAGAGATGGTTCCTACGAATTTGTCATTGGTGAAGTTGGCTTTATGGTAATCTTGCTCTTTACCATTGTCATTTCCTTTAGAATGATCAAGAATTGGAGATCCTTGTAGATTTTTAAGTCTTTATTTCCAAGATGATGTTCTATGTCGACCTCTCCATTTTTTATTAAGCCTTGCACAAGGTTTTTGCTCCTCATGCAATTGTTGGTGGTATGACCCTTGATCTTGTGAAATTCACATTGGTCATTGTCTTTATACAAAGGGGGTTTGAAGTTTGGCTCATTATAGCTTGTTTTGTCATTAAGCTTGATAAGGTTTGTTTGGACCAGTTTACACATAATTACCTCAAGGGGTTCTCCCAATGGAGTAAATTTTCTTCTAGGTTGGTCATATTGCCTTGTCAACCTCCTTTGATTATCATATCCTTGATTTGGTTGTTGGTTATTTGGTTGGTTGTTTTGAGGATAATTGAGTCAGTTGCTTGGCACGTTGTTTGGAGTATAGATTTTTTGTGTTGTTTGAACATTATTTTGTGGGCCATTGTGATGTTGTATATTTCATACAACTTTACCATCAACCACTCCATCGTTGGTTACATTTTTGTTCTTTACCCATATTTTTGGTTTATGATTTGAACTAGAAGCTTGGTCCTTGGGGTTGTAGAGTTTAATTACTCCCCTTGCTATGAGATCTCTTTCAATGAGAAAACCCTTTTTAATAGTCTCCTCAAAGTTACTAGGGCACAACATGGTGAGTTGGTAGTTAATTTTTGCATGTATGATAGAGACAAAGATGTCTACGAGTTGTTTCTCGAGAATGGTCCATTTACATTTGTTGGCTTTGTGTCTCCATCTCTATAGATACGAAGCAAATGATTCCCCTTGGATTTACTTAATTTTGTACAAATTAGGGATTGTTGTATCTTTCTCTATGGTGTATGAGAAATGATTGACAAATGTCTGACAACTCATCAAATGTTTTGATACAAGGCGGTAGATGAGAGAACCACTCGATAGCGGCCCCACTGAGACTTCATGGGAAAAGCCTCATTAAATATGTATAATTGTGTTGTAGATCCATGCAAGCTACTAAGAATTCTTGTACATGCTCTATTGGATCCCCTCTTCCCCTATATTTGTCAAATTTTGGTATTTCAAAGCTCTTGGGGAAAGGTATCATAGATAAGTTTTGATCAAAGGGATATGGACATATATATTGTAGAGCATAGCTCTTCTTTGGCTTTCCAATTTGGATGTTTGATATTCTTTGGTTGAGGGTTTTTATTTGCATGCTTATGTTGTTAGTTGGTGTGCTTGATTGAGGATTTTGTGCATTGTAGCCTTATTTTCCTATGGAATTTGTTTGGTCATAAATGGGATGTTGTGTAGGTCTAGGACCTTGATTACCATATTGTGTGTAAGGAAGATTGAGTCCTTGTTGTGTGTTGTAGGTATGTTGAGTTTATGGTACACCCTGATATTGATTTTGAGGTACTCCTTGGTATTGATTGTGTGGAACTCCTTGATTTTGGTTTTGAGGGATATCGTGGTATTGAGTTTGAGGTACACCTTGTTGTTGTGGAATAGAAGTTTGAGTTTGGGTTTGTGGAATACCATGATGTTGTGTTTTGGGTATACCTTGGTGTTGTAGATTATGAGGAGTACCTTGTTAGTGCATTTGGGGTACACCTTGGTGTTGTGCATTTTGAGGAGTACCTTGGTAGTGCATTTGGGGTACACCTTGATGTTGATCTCAAGGAATACCTTGATGATGTGTTTGGGGTATACCTTGATGTTGTGGATTATGAGTACCTTGGTAGTGCGTTTGGGGTACACCTCGATGTTGTGGATTTTGAAGAATACCTTGATGATGCATTTGGGGTATACATTGATGTTGTTGATTTTGAGGAGTACCTTGGTAGTGCATTTGGAGTACACCTTGGTGTTGTGCATTTTGAGGAGTACCTTGGTAGTGTATTTCGGGTACACCTTGATGTTGATCTTGAGGAATACTTGATGATGCATTTGGGGTATATCTTGATGTTGTTGATTTTGAGTACCTTGGTAGTGTGTTTGGGGTACACCTTGATTTTGTGGATGAAATGGTGAAAAATAGGCGAGTTCACCAAAATTAGATTGATGAACTCAATTAGGTGACCTATTCTTCATCAATTCATTAGGAAATGAGATCCACACAATGAAATGACTATCAACCTTGAGGAGAGTCAAGTCAAAGTGTGAATCTATTGATTTCCTTTTTTTGCAACGGTCCTGATTAAACAACACTTTGGGGAAAAAGATTAAAAATAGCTAACTAAATCCAAAATGCAATCTAAAACTCAATATTGATGGAACCAGAAATCAAATTGCAAATCGGAGAGAGGTAAGATGATGTGTACTAGTCACCAAAAGTGCTATGCTAAAGCTGACTTGGGACTCATTCACCTAGGGGCGAATGGGTCCTGGTTTAGGGTTTGTCTGCAACTTTCGGGAGCCTCTGCAACAAATCTGAATCTCTCAATTTTCCCAGGTTTCAAGTTCAGAGAGCCAGAAATAAATTATGTAATTGAGTTTCCGTGAGATGACAACTTTTGTAACTTTGAAAACTTCTTCAATTTTTCTCCTCAATAGATCTTCAAGATTTCTTCCACTTAAATTTGTAAACACAAATCAAGAGGAAAAAATGTTTTGTTTTGGTGAATGGGGGTTTCCTTGGTCAAACCTCGTTTTGGTAATTAAACCTTGAAATGAAACAAAATAACATGAAAGGAATGATGAATGAACAAGTCTATGTCACAACTCACCAAAACCTCGAATGAACCTTGGAATGTAGGTCTACAACTAACATGAAATGGCTTCAATGGATGTGGATCTTGATCTTCAAACTTGATTTGAAACAATGCCTTGAATGTTTGAATGGATCATGAACTCTACATCAACATATTAGCTCCAATAACATGCATGATGCAAAAAGACTTTGACATGACAATTAGATCTTGATTGCTGCAATAATTTTTCACTAAACCTACCATTGAATGCCTTGAAATGCTCTTGAAATCCCACTTTAGCTCTTGCAATTGAACACTTGAAAACTTAGATGAAACATAGTGAAATGACCTTATATTTATAGGTATGTAACATTAATTTCTTGAAATTCAAATATCACAAGCCAAAAACATAATTTAAATTTAGGTCCTAGGTCTAAGTGAGGATCCATTCACCCACATGGGTCTTAGGTCACTCACCTAGGATACACATTGCTTAATGAGAAGTGTTATGTTTAGGCATTAATGAATGTTGGGTTTCCTCTTCAGAAAATGTAATTAATTAGGCTTGGATTTGAATTAAAGGGACCAAGTAAGGTAAATTAACCTCAATTAATTATGGGTCCCTAAATAAGTGTGAAAGTGTAAAGAGGTACACTCTACAACACTAAAAATAAGGCACAATTGAGTCGATTTTAATTAATAGGGCCCTAAACTTAATGTGAATATGTAAAATACATATTACAACACTAAATACCCTGCTGATCTTGAGGAATACACCTTGATGTTGATCTTGAGGAATACCTTGTTGATGCGTTTGGGGTATACCTTGATGTTGATTTTGAGGAGTACCTTGGTAGTGCGTTTGGGGTACACCTTGATGTCGATCTTGAGGAATACCTTGATGATGTGTTTGTGGTATACCTTGATGTTGATTTTGAGGAGTACCTTGGTAGTGCATTTGGGGTACACCTTGATGTTGGGGATTTTTTTGTGATTGCCCTTGTTGATATTGTGTGTTATACGAAGGGTCCTAATATGATGTTTGTTACAACATGTATTGTCCTTGTGATGGGATGTTATCCTGTTGGTCCATTGCATTTTGCAGTGGTCCTATTGGAAGGCTTCCCATGTTCTACATAGTGTTGTGTGGTGGCATGTTTTGAGTTGAATTTCCTTGATATTGTTGAGCTACCACCACTTGCTCAATTTGTGATGGTTGCTTATACAACCGGTTATCCATAGGTTGTGGTTTAGATTGATTGTTGTTTTGTGAGAACAAAGGTATCTTGGGATACACCGTTGGTTTTGGTATATGTCTAACCACCATTTGGTCTCCTATTGGAATGAGTTTAGGATCCTTAAGAATGTCCACATTAAAGTCTATGGGTAGTTTGGCACCACTTTGTGCTAGTGTAAGGAAATATAAGTTTGTGTTCTTCCCAAGCATTTTGTCCATAAGTTTCTACATCTTGGGATCTTGGGAGTACTCTAAGAGTTTTTCATTGATAAGTTCCTCCTCACTATCATATTCTTCTATGATGACATTTTGAGAATTAGGAGGTTGGTTTTGTCTAGAAATCATGTTTTGATGTTCAAGAAATGTTTCCCCATCACTAGGTGGTTGATTTTGTTTAACTTTAAACGTGGGTTGCCCTTGAGGAGTTGAAAGCTCATTTGGATCATAACCCCATGATCGAGGTTCCTCAATAGTGGTGTTTGTCTTGGGTGCACTAGAACTACTTTTTTTGGCTTCCATTCTCTTTTTGTGTTGTGATCTCGTTGTAGTCATAAACAAGCTCAAGACCATGGTAAGTTTTGTGATGACTAGTTTATGAAAATTGGATGGTGTTTTGTTTTTGATATTTTTTTGTTAAAATGATGTATGAAGATGATGTGAAAACCTTTTGGTCAAAGGTTGTTGATGTTTTTCTATGGATTGTATGTTTGATGCTCAAGACCCTAAGATAAGAGTATGAGTGATTTTTTTGGATGTTTTGATATGATGCTAATCTTAGGACACAAGTTGTACAAGACTTGGACTAATATTTTGCTTTGGTTTTAGAGGATATGTTGATGCTCTACTTGAACTAGCTATGAGGTTGCAAGAAAATGTTGATGTTAATATCCTAGAAAGTGATAGCAAAAGGATAATCCAAGTTTCTTGTGTTTGATATGTGTCTTAAAACTAGGTTGATGTTTTGATTTTCTAATGGATATGAAAAGATGTTGATATGATCTGTTACACATATGATTGTGTTTCAAAGGATGATGGATTTAACCAGTTTTGTACCAATTATGATATGCACCAAAATGCAGGACAATAGTGGTTGCTATTTAGGATAGTAGTGACATTTTTTTGGATAATAGTGGTTCCTTTTATAGAATGATTATAGCAATTTGAGAAAAAGCAATCCTTGTTTAAATTTGTGACTGGTAAAACAAAGAGGACAATAGCGATCCTTTTCATGAAAGCGCTAAAAATTTAGGACAACAACGACAATATTTTGGAACAAAAGCGGCATAAATGACAATAGTGGCTCTGTTTCCAAAATTTCCAGTTTCTTGATAGCATTTTGTTGGATAAGTTTGCAAGTTTGAGATGCTTGTTTGATTTGATTTGATGGCAAGTGATGCATACAACAAACAATTTGAGATCCAATGATATAGCTTGTAGATTATCGATCAACACATCCTAAGGAATAAAATGTATGCTCTTCTCTGTAGGTTTACCTCACCCCTGAAGGAGTGATTTAATTGAATCTATAGAGGAAACAAATAGGATATATTAAGGAAATGTACCATCTTGATACTCCAAGCCCAAGAGGATTAAATCTTAAGCTTTATGCCTCAACTATAAATCTGATGTGGTCAGTAACTTTTGGGAATGGTGCTATTCCCATGCACTACTTTGAAGGACGTTTCAAAAAAATGGATAGGCTTCTAAAACAAGGTATTTAATGACAACCATGAACACTATGACACATAGTTCATACGTAATCCACTAAAGGATTTAGCCATTCCTACCTGACCCATTATGTTTAGATGAGGATGATGCACAATATGCTATTCTTGCCTAGATATAAGCTACTTTCTTATGGTTTCACAAACTTTATATAGCCCGGCGGTAAATATGCTTTTAGAGTTGCTTATATGAGTTCTCCATTGCATGATGTATCTCATTAGTAGGCCCTTATCCTAAAAAATGGGTGACCACAAAAAAGTGCAAAGAGCCCAAAGTGTTTCTTGTCACCTAGGATCGTCAAAAGATGCAGGGGGAGAGGATACACACTTGGCTTGCCAATCATAGTGGACACAATAGAAAATTCATAGCAATTTGATTTTAAGCCCAAAAATGAAGTGTGCAAAGACAACAGTTCATTTTTTAGATGCACCAACTTCAAATATTTGAGACTTCAAGTGAGAAATGCCATTTGCAATTAGAAAAGATGATTTGTTCAATCTTATGCACCAAATTGAAACATGATTGTAACCAAGTTTTTAATGCACCAAAATAAAAACATTCAAGTTGTCTTGTCCATTTTTTAAATATACCAAAACAAAGTGTGAGATTTGTAGGTTCTTTTTAGGTACACTAGAATGAAATGGGAGATTTGTAGGTTCTTTTTAGGTACACCAAAATGAAGTGTGATATTTGTAGGTTTTTTTAGATACACCAAAATGAAATGTGAAATCAATTTTAAGTACACTAAAATGAAGTGTGAGATTTGTAGGTTCTTTTTAGATACACCAAAATGAAATATGAGATTTGTAGGTTCTTTTAGGAGCACCAAATGTAAATGTTTTAATTAAGAAATGCTTTGACAATTTGAAGGCCTTGGACCGTTTGTCAACTCTACAAGCAAACAGTTAGTTGTTCACACAAAAACACACCATTACCTTGCAAGGGTTGCACCAACAATGTTAGAAAATCTTGCAAGAACAACAAACAATCAGTGGTTAGTGTTAGGTAGACTGAAAATCCAAAAAAGCTTTACAAATTGAAGTAGAAACATAAATCAAACCAGTAGCCGACCTGTTACCTTCAACGGTGACCTTTTCACTGGAACGACTACAACTCCTTCAAAAGATAGTGAAATGGAAAAAGTATAGTAAATATTCTATTTAGGATGAAAGTGACTCTATAAATGTTAGTTCCCTCAGCAACCTGCAACACAAAACAAACAACAATGACCTTTCTAACAATGGCGGTCAACTATAGGATGATAGCAGTCGAGTTTAGGACGACCGCAGTAAACTGTAACAATAACCACGTTCAGATTCTAGGACTTTTGCGACCCAAATAGCAACAACGATTCTTGCAAAAGACGTCAGTGTTATGAAACCTGTAACTACTCATAAAACCTTATGAAAACATTAGTGTTAAGGACCTAGGTCCCATTAGGTGTGCCAATTAATGTTGGGGGGGGGAATAAGCATAATAAAACAATAATGAAATCAAATGAATGAGATCAAAACAAAGAAAAATCCCAACCTACTCATGAAATGAAATTATAAAGCGATGAATTCAATAAGTAATGCAATCATAAAAGAGCGCATAAACTAAATTCATGAATTACAATATTACCATCCCATGTCAAAGTGTATTCGTATTGATGTCAGATTGCTTGTATCAATACAAAGCCTCTATTGTTGTGTAAAAGCCTCAAAAGGTATATTAATTGTGATCAAAGATGTAAGTATTTGCTCTTAAGAATTCGATAGTCACTTCAACATGACCTCTCCACACAAATTCTCTAGATTCTCCGATCATTTTTGAGAAGGAAGAAGGTTGTTTTATAGATTTTCATGTTTCAGATGAATGATCGAGATTCAATAATGAAAGATCACGATCAACGGTTGAGAACCATTGAGAGGAAATAAATTGGTCAATTAACTCATTTGATTGATCCAATTAAGGATTTTAATTAGATAATTAGTGGGATTAGATTGGAATGATTGGTGGGATTGAAGAAGTCATATTAAGTGTTTAGTGGGATTGACAAAGTCAAGTTGAGTTAGGAAATAGATTGAGAAATCGATGGTCATGATTAACTCAATCAAGACATGCGAGGACATATTAATCAATTATTAATTAATTAATATTGGAGATGAACGTGCAAGTTGCTTTTGACTTTAACAAATAAAGATATATTTATTTGTTGACCATGTTGAGTGATTTTGAATAATTGATTTAATTATTCAAATTTAGTGAAGGGAAAATGGTTTAATTAAATTATTGATGATAACAATTTAATTGTTTTAGATGAATAAGGTACATTAGTGACATAATTAAATATTTTGTGTTTATTTAATTAATCAAGAGGAAAAAGGTTAAATTAGATGATGGCATAGTGAATTAATTAAATAATGCAGGATTATTCAATTAATAGATAAAAATAGGGTTAGTTAGTGAAAATGATGTGAAATGGAATTATATTAATGATAATGATGTCAATGATGGAAAAATGCAATTCAGGATGTGTGATATGCGTTAAGCCATTTTTACATGTCTACACCTACCATAACATAGGGTTTTCTGCATGAAGATATGTACCACATATCCTTTCATGTTATTCTTCTTCCTCTCACTCATACATTGTCAATAAATATTCTTCTACAAATGTTTGACATCATGCATCATTAAATGTGGTGATGACACATGTGTATGCGATGCACTATTGTTGTGTAGTGCTTTTGTATTCATTTTTTTTGGGTTCAATACATTTTGAATGTTTTGATCATGTTTGATTTTTGACACTACAAAGTGTCCATTCAACCAAATTACCTTATGCATTGGAATAAACAAAACCTCATCCCTTATAATATTCAATCCTTAAATCTACCAAAAATTAATCACTAATAAATTGTCTATAAACCATACAACTTCACCAACTAACTAATACAAATTTAACATATAAAACTTTAAATTTTCTATTACCAAACTAATCTAAAAGCAACACATACTAAATACACCATTCACTTTATAACATTTTTTATACATAAATATACACTATAACAACAAATTACCATAATTTAAATACCTTCTAACTTCCTTCACAATATATAAATTAAGTCTATTCTTATAACCTAACCACCTAAAACCATTTTTTAAATTTTTTTAGACTGCATGAATCGAGTAGGCCCCTATAAACAACAGTGTGTCTGATAAACTTTTTTCACGTGACCAATGATGCTGACACGACATGCCCTCCGATACCATAAAGACAAAAAGACTATACTGTGTAACCAACCACCTAAAACCATTTAACCCCCCAAACTTTGATCAATTAAAATCACCATGATTTAAATACCTTATAACTCCCTTCATAGTATACAAATGAAGTCCATGCTTACAACCTAACCACTTAAGACCATTTAACCCCAAAAAGCTTTGATTAAAAAAAAATAGAGTTAGGAATACACCTTCCTTAAATAGGCAAGCGGAAAACGCTGAAAACAACCCACGCAAGACCGAACAAGAAAAAGAAAAAAGATTCTCCATCCCACCGGCATGGCCCGTAGGCGCCGGTGGAAGCCGGTGCCCACCGCCTATATATGATTCCCCTCACCCAATACCTAATTAGAGGAGTGGATCGATAAGTTTGGTGGGGGTGGGGTCTACTTGACCAATTATGTCATAAAGCTGCTTTTATATGCGGATGATCTGGTCTTAATGGCAAAAACAGCACAAGATTTGAAGGAACACTTAAAAGCGCTAGAGCTCTTTTGCCATCAGGTGGGGATGCAAGTGAACACTACCAAAACTAAGGTCATGATCTTTACCTTGAAGAGAAAGAAGGTTCATAGGGAATTTGTTTTTGAAGGCAGCCCCTTGCAGGTGGTCAATGAATATAAGTATCTTGGCCTTGATTTCCACAACAAACTCAGCTGGGAAACGTGTAGAGCAAAGAGGATACAAGGGGGATGGAAAGCTTTACACTCATTGCAAAATAGATGCAGAAGGGCCGAGTTATGGGATTGGAAGACAAAGAAAACTCTTTTTGGGCTTTTAGTTGTTCCAGTGGTGCTATATGGTTGTGAAGTTTGGGGTAGCAACACCTCAGCAAAAAAGTGGAGACAGATAGAGAGATTACAAAAACATTTAATCACACAGAGTCTCAGGATTAAATCTACTGTCCCTTACGAGATTGTTCTAGCTGAGGCCGGGGCTTTCCCTGTTGAAGCGTCTGCTATGTCTCGGTTGCTAAGCTATCTAAGAAGACTAGATAACATGGAGACTCATCGCTGGCCAAAAATGGCAGCAAATGAAAAATTAGATAGAAGAAAGAGCACGTGGATGAAACAGAATATCAAATGGATGAGCAAGTGGGGTATTAGCATAAGTGAGTGTCCAAATGCCAATAGGGAAATAAAAAGGTATGTGCAAGGAAAGTTCAAAGAAAGCATGTGGAAAGGGCCACTTGGGAGGAAGAAAGAATACTATGTCAAACATTTTAACCCTACACATGACCACACACAAAAGACCTACATCGGAATGGAAATAAAATGGAAAGCGAAAATGTTGATAGCTCAGATTAGAACAAGTTCGCACCAGCTTAGATGTGAGACCGGAAGGTGGATGATACCTAAAGAGGAGTGGGCAGACAGAAGGTGTAGATATTGCACTCAAGGAGTGGTTGAGACAGAATGGCACTACATCAGGGAATGTTCAGCTTACAAGGACATTCGGATCAATTATACTGAGACATTAAAAGGGAACAATTTGGGTGATCTGTTTGAAGAAGAGAAGATAATAGGGTTTGCAGATTTTCTGATCAAGATACACAGCAGAAGATCCAAGATGCAGAAAGAAAAAGAAACTTAGGTTTTTTGCATTTTCTGGGGTTCACGTCTCTTCGCTTGCTATCTTTGGGTCCCATAGGCTGCTTGGCCTCGTGGACGTGATTAAAAACATTCATTCATTCAATCCTCGACTCACGCTCTTCATAAGCGACATATATTTTTCCAGTCGAGCGTCTTCAGAGGCAGCAAAGAAGAAAACTAGCACAAACGTATAAAAACCCACTACAAATCGACATTTACCGCCACATATAAATTCAAGATTTTGAAAGTCTCTATATATAAATTCAAGAATTCGAAAGATCCGTTTGCCGATTTGTATAAGAAAGGAAGAGACTGAAGTCCGGCCGAAGCCCTCTTTGGTTTTTCCGCAGGGTATTTAAAGGAAAATAGAGGATTTATTTATTCCCTTCTCTTGTGGATTTATATTTGAAAGGAAGTTCGATTGATCGATTGTTTTTCTTTCTAAATGGGTTGTCAGGGTGTATTTCTAAGGGTGAAAATTGGGCATGGCGGAACAGGCCTTGGAAGGGAGTCAGCCTGTCGATCTGGAGAAGCACCCTTCTGGGATCGTTCCTACGCTTCAGTAAGTTTAATGCTTAGTTTGTTAGTAGACTTTTTTATTTGTTCATTCACTTTTTTAGATCAGGGTTCCACACTGAGGCTGTTGGAAGCCCAATTGCAAGGAAAATATGCTTATCTTGCTATACTTGTTGCCAGTGGTATGGCCCTTGTGACATATCTTCATCGAGGACCGAAGCCGTGCAGCTCGCGTTAATTTTCTAATTAGCTCTAACAATGTCAAAGAAACTAGAATTTTATTGTTATAATTGTTGCCAGGGGTACGAATCTTTCTCCAAGCCTAGCATCGAACTTCAAGGTTGCCTAGGCTTACCCTAGGTTCTGAATTAGTTATTATAATATCCAGCTTTAAAGCTTTCATGGCCGACCCTAAGTTTTGAATTAGCTCTGATAATATTCAGCCTAGCATTAAGTACACAGAAGTGGATTACAAACTCTTGCAATGAACAGCAATTCGCAATAACTGTTTACTCCTCTTACTACAATGGAAATTGCACTTACAGTTAATTCAGTTTAAACTTTACCATACTTTTGGGAACAACAACAGCAATATTATTACCAGAAAATATGACGAATCTACAGCCAATGGTGCTATAGGAGCCACCTAAGAATAACAAACCCTAGGCGTTAAGGGAGCCACCTCAAACTAAGACAAACAGATGTTGTAGGAGCTACCCAAACAGCAAATCAGTGAAGGTCAATTACAATCCCTAAGTGGAATTGCCCTTAACTGGTACAGGGATTTTCATCCGCTAACCAGCTATGGAAGTTAGGGAGGTTTCCGTCCTCCAAACGCAAGTGATAGATGAACAGGGTGCCTAATCTATTTGAGTAGAATTAATGGATAGACAAGCATGCCTTCTCTTGATCCCTGTTTTGATTGAATATGCAATTTTCAGATTCTTCTCCTCTCCCTCCAAAATACACCTGCACAAAATCCTTGGTTGACACCATTATTTAAAAAATTATCAGCTTGTTACTTAACACCCGTGGCCCATAATATAGACGACCAATTTAAACACTTACATTTCCCTATGTTAATTTTCCTAAGCCCTCAGTAGATGAAAAATGTGACTATGGGTTGATTCGGAATCTTAGGGGAAAAGGGACATGACAAAATGTTAAGGGAAGTATGCTTTTCTTGTTATAATTGACACCACTTCGAGTTTGATGGTACACATCTTGGTTCAAAACTTCAAACCTTGCATCCAGCTTCAAAGCAACCTAGATTTACTTATTCTAAGTATTTATTTGGTTCTGACAATGTCAAGGGAAGTTCCCTTGTTCCTGTCATGCTTGTTGCCACTTCTAGTCCAGTGTTACAAACTTTCAATTGAGCTTTGAAACTTGTGCAGGCTCACCCTAAGTGCTGGGATAGAGCCAAGGTCAAAGAAAAGTGCACTTATCTTGCTGTACATGATGCCATTTTGAGCCCAATGTATGATCCTTGCATCGATCTTCAAAGCTTTGTAGGCTTTACCTAGGTTTGGAATGAGCTGTCATGATGTTGTATGCTTTTCTTTTTATTATGTTATCACTTTAGCTCAGTGGTACAAATCTTGGCACAAATGTTGCATTGATTTTGGGAGCTTCCTGGGCTTACCCAGTGTTTTGAATTATTTGTGTCAATGTCAAAGAAGCATGCTTTTCTTGTCATGATTGCTGTCACCAAACGGACATCACATTCAGGTTTGAAGCTCCCTAGGCTTACCTTGCGTTTGATTTGGCTCAGGCAATATCAGGGAAAGTATATTTTCTTTGTCAATAAGTGTTGCAACCTCAAGCCTTGACACAGATCTTTTGGACGAACCTTGAGTTTGAGTTTCTGGCAATGTCAGGGAAAGTGAACTTTCTTTGTCATAACTCATAAGTGTTGCAACCTCAAGCCTTGTGACGCAGACCTTTTTACAAACCTTGAAGCTGCTTAGGCTTACACTATGTTTTGACTGTGAATAAAATCAACAAATCCAAGAGGGTGTGTTGATTTTGGTAAAATTCTGTAGCATGAATGCTGTCATACAAGCCTTGCATTAAGTTATGGGGCTAACTAGATTCTCGCCAAGTTTTAATTTAGCTGAGTATGCAGTGAAAACTTTATTTTCTTAAGCTTGAAGGTACACCCAGTGTATCAGACATGGCATAATTTTTTGAAAATACTCAAATGTGAAGACCCAAACTAAAAACATACATAGTAACAAACCTAGAAATACTACAGAAAACAATACTTCTTATATTTTTTATATTTCTTCAAAACAGTACATAAGCACATAGATATACATCAAATTAATACAGCTTGCTAAACATGCCCACATGCTGAACTAGACACTACCACTATAACCAATGTCAATTTGAATGCAGGTCTGCTGCATAAGGGTTTCTGTTGTGAAGAAGCTGGATCATTGTGCCTGGAGTGTTTAGTCTCCAAACTGTAGCTGCTGAAACACAATGTCCACCCCAAGAAAAAAAATGATTATTGTTTTCAAATTTCTGAAGTGTATCCCTTCTTCTCTGCCCAGCGCATTATATAACTCAAGCTCTCCTATCCCAATACACCTCAATCAAAGGCATGACATTCCTCAAATGTTGGCAGTAATTGGGCAAGTTAACCAACATATCTAGCTCCTCAAATTGGGTAGTTAACTGACAAATCAATTCCTCAAATTAAGGCAGTTCCAAACAGTTAACTGGTCACATGTCCACCTTAATTCCAGTCCACCAAGTCCCAACTAATTGACCACGTGCCCTCTTTATTCCAGTCCTAATTAACAGTTAACTACAATTCCAACTATACTACTGATAGATCAATCACTAAACAACTGTTGTCAGAACATTCACTTCCTACCTAAATTTTGACAGAACCCTCTAGAACACTCACATGGTTCACTGGATTAAAAGGGGACATTACAAATCTGCCCTTTCCAGAATTGCTTGCGCTCAAGCTCAGTTACTAGGTTGTGGGTATAGGTCCTGTGATTGGAGTGGCCTGGGTTTGCTCAGGGTCCCGCCTAAGCACTTTGGGTGGCCACTCTTTGGCGAACCCAAGGGCCACTCAAACAAAATATAAAAATAAAAATTACTTTTTAAAAACTTTTTTATAAACAAAAATGTGCCAAATGCCTAATTTTGCCATTAAGTGATAAAATTGTGAAAATGGCATGTGTCATGAAGTTTTGTGTGGTTTCAAAGGCTACTCCTTGACCTCGTTGGGGGTGTTGTTCCCGGACCCCCCAAGAGGGGTGTTGCCTCTTGACCTTACTGGGGTCTCCACTCCGAGCCCCCACTAATTGTTGGGATCTCATGTCACATAAGAAACTTGATTACAGTGAGGGGGTTTGGGAGTGGAGACCAAAATGACAACTTAGACAATTGTCTTTTTGACTATCATAATATCCTTGATCAATGATGAAGTATCATACTATCAAAGATTCAAATGTCATTATTATTATAAAATGTAATATTATATGATATATTAAATCAAAATATATTTGCAATTCTGTATATTTTTAATTTTTTGCACACACACACACACACACACATATATTAACACACACACATATATATTATATATTTCAGGTGTACCCAGCCGTACCATACCCAAGGAAAAAATTGTTGTATCGGCGTATCAGAACCCTATACTCGTACCTGCCTCTGTACCAGATCGACAACTTAGTCCTCAAGCAATGTAGTATTGAACATCTCAATATCTCTGGTCTTTACCAACTACATCTTCTGCAGGTAGATTTCTCCAATGAACCAGTATCCCAAACCATTATACAAGAGCAGTCATCTTGGACTTGAGAGAAAGGAATGCTATGCCAATTTCCACAAATTATACCCTAAGTTACCGGTTTCGCCTCTGCAACCCCTGGTTCGGGTCTTGATTTGCTCTTGGTTTGGATCTTGGTTCGGTTCGCCTGTGGGTTCGGTCAGGATCCTTCATTTTTGGGTCTGATTCGCTCAGGCAGAACCCAAGAGAACCCGGGCAGAACCCAGACAGAACCCAAGTGAACCAAGACAGAACCCCTGTGCCTAGGCATCCAAAAAGTGTTGTTTTGAGCATTTTTTTAATGTTTAATGGAGTTTGACTTTGACCCACGCCCAAGGAAACTCTAAAAGTGACCTCTAAATCACTCTAAACACCTTAACTACCTCATTCTTATTCATTTGTTTTGCAAACAAGCATTTTCATTCCAAGAGGCTGAGCTTTCATTTTTGCTTGTTGGATTGAAAGTGGACTGACACAACTTTCTTTTTCAAAAATTTTTCTGCATCATTGAACTGAGAATTTATCACACATCTGTAGAGAACCAGAGGAATACTACAAACTAAAACATATTACACTTCTATTCTCACTGACTTGGTGTACTCTCCAACATCTCTCTTCTCTCATGTGGAGAGTTAGAATTGCTTGGCCATGCCTTTGCATCATTAGGGAAGTTTTGCTCTTTTTTACAATGTCAAAAGCATGGTTGCATAATGCATACAGATTAGGCAAAAGACCTTTCCTTTTAGATTAGCAATGCATGGAAGATTCAAAAAGTATCCTTGATATTACAAAAAGATATGTGTTTATACACTTCAATTGTGCAGTCACCCTTTGGTTCTTTCAAAGAAAAATCTGCCTATGCCACTATTACACTGCACAGGTAAACCGGATTTTGTATTGTGGAGCTATATAAGCAACCACTCTCAAGACCAATGTAACAATGATACAAAATAATGTTTGAGACTGCAAGAAGACATCAAAATGGCTAGTGTACTAAACAAATTCTTATGATTTCTGAAGAATGCTGATAACTCTACTCAGTTGGCTTCTTTTTTCAAAATCATACAGATTGAACTCTGGCATCAATAGACTCTGTATATCAAGCTACCACAATTCAAGTTTCAACGATCAATATTTATGATGTTATGTCATATTCTAATCCTAATTCATGCTTCTAGGCTGCATATATATATATAATTTTTACATGTTTTTTGTACTAACAAACCCAAAGCGAACCGAACCCACCCCCCAAAAAATTTAGCCAAACCGGCAAACCAAGCCCCCGAACCCGAACCTGAACCAGTACTGGAACCGGCAACTTAGATTATACCGTTTACCATACCAATCAAATGTTGCAAGCTCGGTCCAATTGCTGGTGACAGTTGAGGCTCAAAATCTTCTGCTCCTTTGTCAACTATGATAAGAGGCTAGGCTAGCATCTTTACAATATCATGATAGATGGCTGCACCCTTGATGCATGAGATATTGAACCCCAAGAAGTCCTCTGCAAACTGCTCAGGCTCATACTGCACAATATACTCTTTTGTTGCCTGCTACTGTTCTGATTCATTAGATGCATACTCAAAACTCACATGGTAATGGCTCCATCTTTTCAAGGATTGAAATCTTGATAGATGTTTGATGTTTCTTGGACACTGCTAGAAACCACTAGAATATCTCTTTCAAATATTGAAACATTGCATTCAACATGCAATGCTAATTTCTGATTGTGATCATTGAAAAAACCCTTTCTTGGTACAAGAATTCATTGCAACTACCATCAAAAGTAGGAGCATTTAAATTGTTTACCTTCTGCTTCAACTCCTTTTTGTTGTCTTTTTGGCTACTATTCTGGCATTTCTAGTTTTGAAGCTTTGTTCTGAGTATCTCCAAATAATTAACAACAGATATTGTAGCTTTGAAATCTTGTGCTTCACTTTGATACTGCTCAAAGATTATGTCTACTCCTTTGCAATGGTTGTAATATGTTTAGTTTCTTCATCTTTTTGCAAGAACATGGGTTTGGCAGGTTTTGGAATGAGACTAACTGTTGTTCGGTTATTTGCAGTTGAGCTTCCCTCTTTCTGTGATGTTCTAGCTGGATTTGAATTTTGCATGCTTCTCTGAAGCTTCAATTTTTTGCTTTAGTATTCTGATCATTCTATCTTGGCTCCTTTGAATTTCAATCGGTGTATCTCAAAAAAGATCTGCCCTCTTTCCTTTTGTCAGAGTTTTTAAAATTCTCTCCATGATTCACAGGTTGACAGGAACACAACTCTGATACCATTGTGAAGACCTGAATTAAAAACATACAAAGTAAAAAACCTAAAATTACTACAGCAAATAATATATATATTTTTTTATTTCTTCAAAATAGTACATAAGCATATAGATATTTGTGAAACTAATACAGCTTACTTACAGACCTACATGCAGAATTAGACACTACTGGTATTGCCAATTATCAATTTGAATGCAGATATGCTGCTTAAGGGTTCCTGTCCTCGATAAGCCTAATCTTTGTGCGTGGAGAGTTTTGTTTCCAAACCACAGCTGCTGAAACACGTCGTCCAGCCCAAGAAAAGAATTGATTTGTGTTTTCAAGATTTTGAACTGTTTCCCTTCTCCACTGCCCAATGCATTATATAACTCAAGCTCTTCTTTTCAGGCACACCTCAATCAAAGGAATGACATCCCTCAAAATATTGACAGTAACTAGGCAAGTTAGCTGACAAATTTCAATCCTCAAACTGGCAGTTAAGTGACAAATCAATCCCTTAAATTAAGGCAGTTCCAAACAGTTAACTGGCCACATGTCCAACTTAATTCCAGTTAACTACAGTCCAAAGCAATTGACCACATGCCCTTCTTATTCCAGTTCTAACTAACTGAAAGTAACTTAAGTTCAAACCACAGTACTCCTATGCTGACCTATACAACTCCTGACAGAACATTCACTTCCTACTTAACTGCAGACAGAACACTCCAGAAAACTCACACAATGCTATGCATTAAAAGGGGACATTAGACTCAATGAAATCATTGCCATATGCATTGATTGCATCCCCCTAATACTTACTTTTGGGATTGATTGTGCCCTCCAGTCAATTCATCTTTGTAGGCTGAGTTCAGCGCCTATGAATGCACTCTATATTGGATGCTCTAGAACCTCAATTAGTCATATATTGACACTCCTCAATCTTAGGAATATGACTAAACCCCATTATTAATGTAGTGTATGGATAATCTTAACATGTGATAGGTTGCACACATGCACTTCCCTTGTCATGATTGTGATGTTGCACGGTCATACAAACCTCTCAGCATACTCTTACACAACCTACGTTTATCTCAATTTCTGAATTAACTCTAACTATGTCATTGAAACCACCAAATGTAAAGCATACAGGTATTAATTCCTTGGCTTGAGGGAACACTTTGATTAAGATATATGTAGATGCCCTGGCTTGATCTTAAATTTTAATAGCTTTATATATCAATAAAATTATCTAAGACAGGGTTGGGCATGTGGTAGCCTTTTTTGCATGATAGCACATGATGAAAATAGACAGGAATGTACATGAAGCCATTAAAAATGTTCAATGGTACCATTTTCCCAAGCATGGATTGCTCCTGTCGAATTGTTCATGTTTAAACCTTGTAGGTAGCTTCAAAGCTTCCTGGGCTTATCATAAGTTTAGAATAACCCTGATAATGTCAGTAAAACTAACAAATACTAAGTGGATGCTTGTTAATGTTTTTAGCTTGAGGGGCACATTTGAGTAAAATAGATTTGTCTCAGGCCATTTGAAAATGGACAATGACATCATCCCCACGAGCGTTGATGGTACCCTTGCTTATTTTTATGTGGTGGCAATTAGTTGTGTGCCTCTGTTATACTGAATGCTCTACAACCAGTTTACCCACATGTTAATATTCCCCGACTTTGAGGACACAAGCTTCCAACTTGTGTTTCCCCTTAATGAAATGTGTGTGAATTTTGAAACCTTAGTTTTTGATAGGTTGTGCACATGCACTTTCTGTTTCATAATGCAAACAGGAAAGGTATTAATTGTTTTAGCTTGAGGGCAAACTCGATGAAAGTACTTGTGTGACTGAGGACTTTGAAGTTTCTCAATGTTATTTTCGTTCTGAGCAATGATTCTTGTAATTATGCTATAATTAGCATGCCTATTAAAGTAGGCCATTTTGAGTAATCCATATACATACATAATTGAATTGCAATTTTCTTCAATCCAGGTGACGTACTCCCAGTTAGGGATTCTTTGATTTGTGTGGGGTTTTTAACATGGTACATTCTTATATCAACGCATCCCTTTACTTGTATAAGAAATTCTCTGATTATCACGGTCAACAGTGTTATTTTTCCCTTCAATTTGCTTTTGGGAGATTCCTTGGGTCAAACTCCAAATCCAACACCACCACATGCAGACAGGCTCCATAATTGCTAGTGTTTGAACATTGATCTTTTTGCCTGGTCTCAACCAGCAGACCACAGCATAAGGAGCAATTACATCTCAACAATTATTAATACTTTCTCACACCTTTATATTTTATGGCTGTGGTTTTGAATCCCACAGACTCATCTCTCTCTGTTATACATCCATAACTCAGATAAGTATGATGTTTCCATTGAGCAGGATATTTCATCTCATGATACTTTATCTACTTTTTCTTGGAAGTTATGTAAGTTGGAATGTACTTTATTTCTGTCTCTTACCTGTTCCATTAATTGTAGGTTGGGTTTATGTTGGTTGTAATTTGCCTGGTATTTGGATGAAAATTGGAGTTCAATTTCTTGAGTTGATGTGATTTGATTTTTTGCTTTGCCCCGTTGAAGGAAAATTAGGCCACCTTTGTTGGGTTGGTGCCTTTTGGGTTTTGAGCTAGTCCTATATTCGCCTAGGTTGGGAACTTCTAACACACTGAATGAAACACAGACTTTGTATTTCTTTGTTTGGTGTGTTGGTTTCAATTTTGTTAATTATGTCATGGTGCTCAGAGGCCTGCAACATGTATTATATGCGCAATTATTCTTGGGAACAATGATGTTGGTGTCTGCTCCTTATTTTTTTTTGGTTCCTTTTCTTAGCACTGTTTATGTTGGAGTTTGTTGTATACTATTCTGGGTGAATGTCTGGGTTGGAACTATTTGCATGTTTATTTCCTTGCTAATTCTTGGAAAAGTTTGGATTGGAGTTGCACATCTCCTGCTAATTCTTGGTACTGTCCATGTTGGAGTTTAATTGTATATTTATTTGATTATCAAACCTTGACATGCTCTGCATTTTGAGGTTGTTAATTTTGGGTCTGAATTGATCTGTATGTCTAGGTTGGAGCTTTTTGCATCTTTATTTGGGTTGCATTGCCCATGTTGGAGTTTGATGTAGATTAATTTTGGTGCCATGCCTTGGAGTTCGCATATTGATTCAGTTCTGTATTTCGTGGGTATGCTTAGCTTGGATTAGGCATATTGATCTGGGTGGTGATTCTCGTCACTTGGGAATGTCTAGGTTTTAGAGTTTTTACTATATTGCTGGGGAAGCTTGGTTTGGGTTCAGCTTACGAAATGACTTATCTGAGATTTCATGGATTGCTATTAATATTTTTAGTTTATTAAGTTCCTTTGTTGATCTGTGCCTATTTTTAGAAGACGTGGTGTATGCAAGATATAAGATATGGTAATAATCTGTTTACTGTGCTAATTCTTGGTAATGTCTAACTTTTTAAGTTTATTGCTTACTAATTTGGGTGCTAATTCTTGGGCCTCCTGGCTTATGCTGAGAGGCATAACTTACAATGGCATCAGGGGGAGAAGCATCTGATGTCGTGACCTTGGAAGAAAAATTATTTTAAAAAACTGACATTTATTTTTTAAATATAAAAATATTAAAATTATAAAATATATGTGAATGCCTACAAATGAAACTATTAAAAATTAACATATAAGTATGTAATATTTACTACACTAGTAAAAATGAAACACAAAAAAGAAAAGAAAATAATGAATAGTGGTTTTTCCAAAAGTATAATCAAAAGTTACATGCAAACATAAAACAAGTGTATTACTAACAAATAGCCCATCAAGCACAAATAAAGTAAACATTGTAGATAAAATAAAACAATTCTTAACTAAAACTAAAAATTATTCTATGTATATATGTAGTAAATAAAATAGTTCTTAAGTAAAATAAAATAACTCTCGAGTAAATAAACTAGCTCAAGACTGATCTTGGTGTTTTTTGGATAGACATGCTTAAGACATCTATAATAGTTTCAAATTTTGTTGTAGACTTATTTGGATGGTTTGGGTTGTGATCAGAATCTGGCATTTCTTATTGAATTTAATTCTTAAGAGGTTTTTTAGTTTTTATGTATTGGCATTTTTTTTCTAATTACAGCTAGTCTGATAAATTGCTTTGTTGATCTGAGCCTGTCTTCAGAAACTTTGGTGTAACTGTGTATGCAAGTGGCATGTATATCACATTGATCCACTTATGATGGCTAATGTGCATTTGTTTTTCAGGATTTTAGAAAGTAGTGCTATTATTTTGTAATGGCGTTTGTTTTTGCTTGTGATTAATGGAGGTTGGAAATGAGAAGCAATAACCTGGGCGTCAAATCCAATTTGGGTAGTTCATTGCTGCATGTGGCAAATGTGTAATATGGCAAGAAATTATTGTTTTGTGGAGGAACTTTAGCTTCTCATTTTTTAGAGTATGAGATTAGTGTGGTCACTGATATATGGACACGTGCCCTTTCCTGAGGCAGTATTGTGTTGTTGCCTCAAGTTTTTTGTATGAAACAAGTTTAAATCATATCATTTTGTAGCAAGTAGTTTCTGATTATATCATATTTTATTAAATAGGTTAGTTTATATCATTTAAAATTTTTTCTTAGTTAAACTTTAATACTTACGGTACCAGAAAACAACAATGGAGACTATACCACCAATTTTCAGTAGTCAGGAAGTAAAACCGTATGAAAATTTCTTTGCTATATTGTATATGCTTATATTTTTCTGGGAAGTACCTGGAAAAGTTGTGGAAACAAGACCCCCTGTGGTATTTCTTGTAACTTTATTTATAACTATCCCTTGTAAAGGCTGGAAGGCACATTTACTGAGGGTGCTGGAATTTCATGGCCACCTTAACTGTGAATATTGCTTTCCAATAAAATTCAGAATTGAGTTTCTTGTTGTATCTCATTCTCTGTTGTTCCTTTCTTTGTCTCTCTTTGTTCTTCTTATTGAATCTCATATCAGCATCCCCTTTTCTATGCCAATTTTAAAGTTTAAAATGTTATGTACATATGTCAAGGATGATGTTTTTTAATTTTAAATGCTGTATTGTATTCAATATTAATCAGTGGAACACTCTAGAAGTTTAAAGATACCTTTCCTAATGTTCCTTTTAAATTTTAATTGTATTATCCCTGTTGGATGCATGTACCCTCAATGAACGAACACACAGAAACATTGTGTCAACTGTAAACTTGGATTGCAAATTGGATCTTAAGGCCATAGCTCTTCAAGCTAGGAATGCTGAATACAATCCCAAGGTAAGTGGCTTGGATATTATGTTTATATTTTCATAAAAGTTCTCAGTTTGCTGTACATATTCAGTCATAATAAATATCTATGCATATAGCAACATGCTAGCAAGAGATTCATAATTATAGTATAGTGTGTGGAGGATTGAAAATATAAAAATTATTAGAAAATGCTTCTGGAAGGAAATTGTAATAGAAGCGTTTTCTATTAACTATGTGTTCTAGAAGGATATAAAACTTTAGTAACTTTAAGGCTTTTTTCACTTTACTGTGAATACAATTTGCTAAAAAGGAGGATGATATTTTTTAACCAATTTGATATCTCCAAAGATTTTGAGGTTGGCCATGTTTGTTGGATGACAGCGTTTTGCAGCCGTCATAATGAGAATTAGGGAGCCAAAAACTACAGCTTTGATATTTGCATCAGGGAAGATGGTGGGTATGCTACTTTGTGTAGATGGTGATGTATACTAAGGTTTCTCTGTAGACTTTCAAGTTTCAGTGTGTAGCAGAAATGATAATGTGTGGTTAATGGACAATGGGATGCATATCTAATTTGTTCAATTTTAATCATTTATTGCCTGAAGTGGTTTATGTCTTAAATTGGCAATGTGCAATTTTCCATGTAATTTTAGTAGTTTATTCTGTTGGTGGATAAGGCCTTACGCTGTCTATTGCTAAAAGGATACCATTCAGAAGCGTTGGCAATGTGCAATTTTCCATGTACAAATACTATTCAGAAGCATAGGATTATATTATTCTGTCATTTTCCTTGTGGCTTTATCGTGGAGACTTGTATCCAATTGGCAGCATTTTGACTACTTGCTAGTCCAATTTTCACTACTCAGCATTTTTAATAGACTTCAGCCCAAATATTTTTTTGCATCTGACTAATGGTGGTTTTGTTTAAGTGTTCCTTGATTTGTGGCCATTTGAAGTGGTTGTATTCTTAAAGTTTATGTGCATTCTTAATATGGCCATATCTTGATGTTTTAGGGGATTATTATATGATGGTTTGTCTTTAGTATGATTCTTTTGTTAATTATGTGGTGATTTCTCAGGTTTTATTCTTCATTATTGTCTAGAGCGTTTTGTGGTTGTGGATTGTTAAGCGTTGATTTTTTTCTTGTTTGTTGTAAGGGTTATGGTCATCAATGTGTTGGCATGCATGTTTGGTTTGAAAAATTGCAAGATAATATGAGCTTTATCGTCTATGTGGGGAATGGAAGCAAATATCAGAGATATGAAACATACACAATTTCAGGGTTCTTACCTGCCATGGAAAACCATAATTAATTATTAAATGTGCCCTAAAATAGAGATTAGTAGCACGTCTGGTAATACAATGACTGTTGAAATGCTATGGTGGCATGACAGGTTTGTAACAGTATTATTACTGTTGTATACAACCATTGAAATATACTGTAATATAACCAGAGTTATAGCTAGTTGAGATATTAATTCCCTAGATAATATGATAACAATTAATTGGATTATGTGTCTCTTTGACAGGATGTTTGAAAAGGGAACAAAGTTTAAACCAGTAAATCCAGAGAAGGCTATATGAACATGCAATCTGGCTGTCATAGGTTATTTGTGATGGTTAATTGTCAGCATATTGTGGATTCACATAGGTTTAAAACTTATAACTAATGAGACATACAGATTGTGATATCTTTATGCCGAGAGTTGTAACCTACAGTGACAGCAAGGAGACTGTAGTGGTGTTTGTGTGTTAACAAAGACTCTCAGTCAGCTGACTTAACTATTAAAAAATAAAAGTTGTATATATGAAAATAATTACGACAACATTTCAAGACAAATTTTCCCTTGGAGAGAGCAGAAGAGCAGAGATTCCAAGGACCAAAAATAGAGAAATTTGAATGCTGCGGCCCACTGCATAGCATTGGATCACAGTTAGTGCCTGTGCAGTGACTGCAGTGTGTCCTGCTGAGTCACTGTGTTAGTGGCAGCGCAGGCCACAGCAGTTGCTGTTGCCAGTGCTTGGCTGGAAACCAATTTTTTATTGGAAGCTAAGAAAATTATCTCCTACTTCTATAACATCCCATCATAAATTGTAACTTTGATGGTGGCCATTTCTGATTGATCAGAATTAAGAAGGCTGCTGATGTTATCCAGGGAACAGTGATCCATCTGTGACATGTACACTGTGTAGGCCTGGTATGCACACACTTGTTCATTGCACTCATTGCCAGAAACATCATCTTTTTTGTGCTCGAGCAATCTAGAATCTAGATTTTTTTGCCTTGTATATGAGCTGAGCTATTACACCCTGGAGCAATTATAACATGGGTATATCACAGGCATACTGAAGAATTTTTTTTAATTGAAAGGGGAAACAATATTACGTATGAAGAGAATCTATGTGTTTTGTAATGAAATTGAATGAGACATTTGGGATTGGTAATAGCTTACCTGAAAACTTCAAGCTTCATTAGTTGCCAATTTGGACAGGTTTTTTATTTGACGGAAGGGCTTAGCCTTTTCAGTTAGGCAGGCTGTCTGAGAAGAGAAGGTGTTTTTCATTGGAGATACGCAACAAAGAGAGGTAAGTGTTTTGTTGTTAGTTTTTACCAGTTCAAAATTTAGGGATAAAGGAAAAGAACTGGAATACCCAAGAATGACGTATCAGTATTATGTATATTTGTTTTAACCAGTTTGGAATAAATGTATACTATTCCCACAACTTATTTACAAAGGGACGAATCATTTGGTGATCTTGGCATAGACAATTTTTTTCATTGAAAACTTTGCATATACTAAAATAATAGATAAAACTTTAAGCAAAAATTAATTTTCAAGTTTCACAATGCAAGTTTGTATTTTAAGATAATTTTCTTATCACATCACACTTGGACCTTTAATATTTGGTTAAAGAGAATACATGCTCAAAGTTGTAGAGAACATAAAATGTATTACAAATCTACCTGAATTTAGGTTAATCTAATATTTTCATTTATGTTTGTAGTAGATAATATTTTCATAATTAATTGATAATATTGTAAAATTATTAATTAATAATTAACTATTTAGCACAGATGCCTTAAATTACATCTATTTGAAAGATGTCAAGAGATATCAGTCATGAGGTGCCAATGTTAGACTTATCACATAGGTTACATATGCATCTTAAGATTGATATCTCTTGGCCTCTTTTAGATAAGATGTGTTTAAGATATCTATATGCTAGTCATCTAAATTATATGCTCATACAGGCATGTAATCAGAAGAGCTAATAGACAGTAGAGTTTTTACTACGATGGTATCTAGATATAATGCTATAATGCCGTGGCTATATTTTATAAGTCTCAAAATGCTTGTCTTATTTCAAAAGGCTGCACAACACAACTTGTAGAAATTTGTTTTTAATATTGCCCATGTAAAACATAATCTGGGTTGACCTTATTTGGTGAAGTGGCAAAGCCACAGTTCCGGATGAGTCAAAAACATGATGTAGAAATTGCTTCTTAATTGTCATTTTAGTGACATACTGTTTTGAATTCTGGCTGGTCTGTACCTCTGTAATCATGATCAGGTTCAAGTCCTGAATAAGTTTAAGAGAAAGGATACACGGTTATGGTATTTATCTAATGGCAAGTTAGTAAAATGGGGCCATTCACCAATAAAAAAGCATCTGGGTTTTAAACAAAATTCTCAGCATGGTTGTTCGTCCTCATCAACTGACTGTGATGGCTGTTTGCCGGATAATCATGTAACTGGTGGTTGATGTCTGTTTTGGGGTTTTCACAAAATTAATTGATGCAATGATTAATGTGACTCAATATTTAGCTATTTTGTCAACTGCGTGACAAATCTGTATCTGTTTTTCTCTTGTCAATATGCAGGTCTGCACAGGTGCAAAGAGTGAGCAACAATCAAAACTTGCTGCAAGAAAAGTAAGAAATGAATCCATTACCTTCTGAAATAGGTGAAACTAGCCTCACAATATTCTCATATCGATTGTTTTGGCATGTCACATGAATGTTGCATTCGATGCAACTTTCATTTGAGATTCTCTCTAGGACCTCATGAATGCATACAAATGAGATTCCGGTGTTAATTTTCTATTACCAGTCTGTTTTTGCACTATTTTAGGAACATTTTGACTTTTGGTCTGTATGCACAATTAGTATTATTATGAGACTATGTTTAGATGGATAGCCCTGACAGTGGGAGTCCTGTGTTGCAGTATGCTCGAATCATCCAAAAGCTGGGGTTTCCTGCTCATTTCAAGGTATTACTTGTATTAAGGATTTGTTCTGCTAGTAAGAACATAGAATCATCTGATGCTTGCTATTTGTAATGGTTAAAACTTAAAGGATCTGAATGTTGCTGATCTTCAGGACTTCAAGATCCAGAATATTGTGGGATCCTGTGATGTGAAATTTCCCATTAGATTGGAAGGCCTTGCATATTCCCATGGTGCTTTCTCAAGTGTAAGTTGTGTGGAAAAATTTCATCAAATTCGTTATCTATCTTGATGCTACACAGTAATATTGATACTTACGTTTACCTCTATAGTATGAGCCAGAATTGTTTCCAGGTTTGATTTATCGGATGAAACAACCTAAAATTGTTCTTCTCATTTTTGTGTCTGGAAAGATTGTCCTCACTGGAGCAAAGGTGCATATGTCTTGACCTATTACATGTTTTGATTTTAGTATTATGGTATCTAGTTTTCTCAGTCTCACCAGAAAGCAAAAACCTGATTTTGATTTTTCATCCACATGTGTAGGTAAGGGATGAGACATACACAGCCTTTGAGAATATATATCCGGTTTTGACTGAATTTAGGAAGGTTCAACAATGGTAAGCTTTAAAATATGATTTTGTTATAGGGAAGTTTGTCTATATTTTTATACAGTTTATGAATCTACATGAGAATGGCAGAGTGACTGACTGGATATTGTTTTTCTTGCCTTCAGACATGCATTTGGTTAATCTGACACTTGACAAGCCATGCAACAGAGCACAGATATGGAGATATTTGTGTCCAGCTTTACGATGAGTTCGATTTGCTGGATTGGATTTTGTTTTGTTTGACCTTTCTTTAAATTACTTATGAAGGGATATATCGGCTGTACATAATTGATATTCCATGCGCAATCATGGCAAAATTTCAACAGGAGACATTAATGCTTCTATTAAAATGTTGGCATTCTTGTGCTCATTTAAGATTTTCATGCCAGATTGTTTGTTTCCTGGTGTTCCAGGATTCTTGTAATGGTGTCCTGTTTTTGGCTTAAAGCCAGGAACGGTGTTTCCGATTGATTCTATATACTGACATTTCAATTGTATTACAACGAGATCAATCATGAAGGCACAACACACGCTTGTGACAAACCTGTTTAATTAATGAATGATTAAAATAATGAGCAAAGAGGATGTTAATTATAATCCTTGAAAAGAAACAAGCAGGGTTAAAAGTTGCTTTCATTATAAGCTTTGTAGTACAGGAGTATTAAGAGGCATTAGATTGTGTATAATTTAGATATTCTAAAATATGCTTAATTTCTATGCAGGTTATTTGATTCTTGCTCTTCATGCGTGTCTTATATATTAAGGTTCCAATGTATAAGCCTTGCGTATGTGGCTTGGGATATTGTGATTATTGTGATCTATATATGTCAAATTAACTTGTCATCTCCATGGCCGTGTTTTCCAAACTAAATAGTCATTTGGACAAACAGGAAAAATTCCATGAGTGGTCTATGTATTTACTGATATGTCCCTTTAGGTACTCCGATAATTTTCTTAGGTGCTATCAACATTGGAATTGACCGTGTAGTATTTGGTTTAGGACTCGTTACAACATCTGTGGATGACTATAAAACATCCTTTTAAGTCCTTTAAGTCGAGCTAGTGAGGTGCCAATTCATTTCGTATCATTAAGCCCTTGTTTCGTTTGGGATGCTAGCTGCAAAATGGTCCAAGCATGACAGAAATAAAAGTTGTTTAAATAATGCTTTCTAGTAATGGTTTGTTGCCAGCCTCTCCAAGCTTAAGGCATCAAATTTATTGGTAAAATAGGGTTAGATTGTAATGATGTTATTTCTATCTGGAGCATTTAAATTGCTTAAAAATAACTGTCATTCTCCATGGCTGTGTTTTAAACTAAATAGTCATTTGGACAAACAGGAAAAATTCCATGAGTAGTCTATGTATTTACTGATATGCCCCTTTAGGTACTCCGATAATTTTCTTAGGTGCTATCAACATTGGAATTGACCGTGTAGTATTTGGTTTAGGACTCGTTACAACATCTGTGGATGACTATAAAACATCCTTTTAAGTCCTTTAAGTTGAGCTAGTGAGGTGCCAGTTCATTTCGTATCATTAAGCCCTTGTTTCGTTTGGGATGCTAGCTGCAAAATGGTCCAAGCATGACAGAAATAAAAGTTGTTTAAATAATGCTTTCTAGTAATGGTTTGTTGCCAGCCTCTCCAAGCTTAAGGCATCAAATTTATTGGTAAAATAGGGTAGATTGTAATGATGTTATTTCTATCTGGAGCATTTAAATTGCTTAAAAATGTTAAATAAATGCCACTGGAGATTATATTTGTGATTTCATAATCCTTTTATTTTAGTGGATTACTCATAACTGTACTTATTTAATATTTAATATTTACGTGTTAAAGGGGTTGTTATGTTTACTGCTAGAGTAATTAACTGGCATTGTTCGAGGATGGTGGTTGGTTCAGGGTTTTTGTATGGCTACTATTAAATTTTAATTTTTTATGGGTATGGCAAAATCAGGATTAAACCTAGAACTTCGGTAGGAAAGACGAAGCAAGGTTCATCCGTTCTCTTTGCTCGAGTTAATGTTTTTCTGGTAGTTAGATTTTTTTTAAGGTAGTTGTGAGAGTTGTGTTGAAATAAATGTAAACAAATCAAATGAATCAGAATATTTTCTGTCTTTGGAAGGCAAGTAATATTTATGTCAATATAATTTGCATCCCAGGGCCCACATTACAATATAATGATAGCCATAGAGGTTTAGTTTAGGAACGACAGTAGCTCAGATTGACAGTTCATGACGGTAACTAACAAAATAACTTGTCCAAAGCTGATATATCATGTTGACATTGTGACTCTAACTCGAATCATTGAATGTAAATTCTTCACTATAGTGGTTTTATAGGATCCATTCCCTCTCAGCACAATCGTATGGCCGAAGTGAGAGAATTAATCAGAAAAGCTTTTAAATCACTTGATAGCTGTCCTTATTAGTAAACTCATTTTATTTGTTGCTTTACTGGAGATTTTATGTGTACTATGATGTTGTGGGTGCCATGTTTTGCATCTAAAATTTGTGCTTTTGCAGAGCCATGGATGATTATTTTTTGAATTATTATTTTGAGAGAAATTTGGATGGAGGCAATTTAGATTTGCATACATGCTTTCGAGCATGATAAAAGGCTTGTTCATTAGTCTCTTGCTCCAAACGTCTGATTGTCTTGAAGTTGTTGATTTTTGGGATACTAGATTTGGGAGTGTTATTTGTTGATCATTCACTTGATCATCTTGTACTTGCTCATTGTGAGTGGATCTTGGCTTGAGTTGTTTTTTTCACAAGATATTAAAATTGTGGATTGGCATGCGACTCTCATTTGTTCTTGGATTAGTATCATGGGGATATCAGCAACGATTGCTCATTATTGCAAAAGTTTGTCACATCTTACATAGTTTCTTTCTCGGTTGAGAGCATTGATCTTTATGATGTCCTAGAGCCTAAAATTGCATTGTAACTATTTTGTTGCTTGAAACACATTAGTTTCAGAGCTTTGGAGGCTAATTCTTTTTTCAAAAGAGTTTTCTTGGAATATATATCTCTCTCTCGTGTGGTTCTTCTTTCTTTTATTCTTGTTATGTGTGGTTTATGGTTTATGCTAAAATGCTATTGGAATTTATATATTTTGTATTATGTTTAATGTATGAAGTTGATTTCCTTTAAAAAATTCTAATTGTATAGATGAGGTAGTTGATTATTTGTGTGACTATCTTAACTCATGATTTTTTCATGTTTTAAAAAACTATCAAACATTTTATAAATATAAAAATTTTGTAAGATAGAGGGAAAGGAAATTCATTAAGGGAAGAGAAATGGAAAAGGAAGTTGAAAATGAGAAAAGATAAAAAGTTTTGAAATAGAAGAAGCTAAATATGAGAAGATAAAAGTGAAAACAAGCAGAAAGGTAAGAGAAAGTAACAATGGAGACATGCATAAGATAGAAAGTAACAATGGAGGTGAAAGAAGAGAGTCAATATGAGGAGTGAGCACTCAAGGAGTGTTAGGATTATTTATAAAAATATTTAATTTGTTACCAAGAGAAGCTATAACTTCAACCACAGTCCTAGTTGAGGTTACACAGGCGTTTGCTGATTTCTTCCATCCTTTTCAACTCTCTTAAAATAGTTTTCTTCTTTAACTAGGGTTTGAGTGGCTTCCAAGTGAATGTGGTGTTTTGAATCGGATGAATGCTATGCAAGTGCAAATTTGCTAACATGCTCATAATTGATCTCAACATAATGCTCATTAGTCCTCATACTACTAGAGGACTTGTTTCCCCAATAAAAGGAATTACACATGAGGGATGTTTAAATTTATTTAAAAGATGAGTGTTAGATAATTAAATAATTTTTGAAAATTATATAATTATAAAGGACCAAAGATAAATTTGAATTTAATTTTAATTAATGTTGGAGGGAAAATGATGAGAGATGAATTAAATTAATAATTAAAAAATATTAAATCAATATAGATATGATAAAAATATTAAGAAAATAAAAAATTATTTAATTATTATGGATGAAAATAGGAAAATGTTAGCTTAATTATACAATTTAAAATTATTTAAATAATATAGATAGAAGAAATGATAAGGATAATGATGAAATGAAAAAATGAGAATGCATTAGCCATTTTTAGGTGTCTATATCTACAATATATCATCATTGAGGAAAACTTGTGCTTACACACTCAATAAAAATATGAGGTGTATTTTGACAATACAAGATAGCTAACACATAATATATAGCAACTAACGTGATAATATTCAAAAGATGATATCAACATCTACATCTAACTAAAAATCATCTAACATTAGCATTATTTAGATGTAAATACGTGTAATAATCATCACAATATTAAACTCAATCATATAAACATAATCACATAAAATAGTGATCATGATGAAGCTAAGACATTGTAGAGCTCAAGCATAAAAAATCACACACAAATCTAAAATACATATCCATAGACTTTGATGGAAAAATAAAATATCATTAACAAACAAAATATTAGTAACAAAGTTTAATTGAGCAATATAATAAGGCACAAAAATATGATTCTTACATAATTTAGACATGACACGAGATAACACATGTGAACAATACATCCTCCCCCCTTAGGGATAAATTTAATCCTTGAAGTCAACAAGGGTAGGACAAAATCATGATACTAAACTTCACAACATATAAGGGAAGCAAGATAACATGCAACAAAAATGAACCCATCACAAGTACATTTATTCATTATAAGTCAATAAAATCTAAATCATGGTAAGATAAATGCTACTAGAGCATTATTATTTTCGCAATAACTTACCCATGATTAGAACTTATCACAAAATAGAATTGCATAATCATAATTCATTTCTACATGTACAGAAGAATTCACACATTCTAATGCATTTATATACCAAGTCAACTAGGGTCTCCAATGGTCAACCCAAGCTAATATAGAAACATAACACTATAGCTTCCTAAGTTTTCCTCATATCTACTTAAATCTACATATTGAGGTCATCAAACCCATAGTTGGATCTCAATAGGGTGTATGAACAAGTAATCATACAAATATGAATCCACCTAGCTCATAGCTATGCACACAATCCAAGGATGGATACATAGCATCACTATCCTTTGGGTATACAAACCATGTAGAAGGTGTTCACAACACATCACATGTATAGGAACACAAACCGCAATTTCCTCTTCTTCTTCATTACTTAGAAAACTACCTTTTATATGACATTTTGTAATATAATTATCACAAGGCTTTCAAATAAGTTCACCCAAATATCAATTAGAATTGACATTTTCAAGATATGAATAGAATCTAATTGTAATTCCATATTCAAGATCATCACAATGCATCTAAACGAGCTCACCAATGCGATAGTATTTACATAATAGGTCATAATTAAATTAAAGCAACACTATTCCAATTCACAAGATGGTCCAACACAATACAATACACAACATGGAGTGCTCTATTGTCTAACACTGTACTAATTTAAACCAAAGTATGGTGGATATACCCATATAATAAAAAAAAATCATTAAATATTGGCACACAATAAGAAGAATCCAATTTTAGACTTAAGTATTTACCTAAACATTCTATCATAACATGCCAATCATTTATTCCACATGATTGTGTACATAATTTGAAATAATATTGATACTTGGACAATAATACACCATGCAAACTATAGTCAAAAGGGCATAATTCAATGGTCATCGCCATGATCACAATCAAACACACAACATACATTAGGGGAAATACAACATGGGACTCTAATTTGACCCAAACAAAGAAATCCTTCAATGTAAAATTTCACATACTAACACGCACACCATGTAAAATGATATGGACATAGTTAAGGTCACAAGACACATGATTTATGATATTATCAATTCCAAAAAAATACGTCCTTTATGAATTTCATGTGTATGATTTGGTCACAATTTATTTCTCAAGTTTTCATATATGTCATTCACTAAGAAAGTGTACAATGCTTCAGTCAATGCATAGCTAACATTAGCATTTCTACCTTTCTAGAATATGTTCAATGATATCACTCAAAGAGTCAAGATACATAGAGACATCATAAGGGTCTAACTATCCCCCACAAATAGTATAGTTTGAGGCACAACCACATGGAAAATATACATAGAGACATCCACAAGTCACTACACACATCCAAGGTAGAACCACCACAACTTAGGCATATACCACATAATGGGGTATCTAAAGAAACATAGATAAATTTCTAGGCCTTATTAGCTATTTCTAAGAGAAACCAAACCCACTAAAACACATGAACAAGAGCATAAAGAAAATCAATCCCATCACATGCTTTAAGGAACATCGAGCTAACAACCATGAAAATCGATAATGCTTGGTCCAAGACAATTATAGATCAAAACTTAGAACATCATAAATTCCAAGTTTACAATAATAACTAATGGTTCACAATACTTATTAACATAGTAGCCTTATACACAAATATTCAAATGATGTAAAAAAATCATAAAACCAAAACTATGGATAGTATCATCACATAACATATATGTGGTACTAAACATTATCTAAAATAAAACTAACCATGCAACAAAAGTCCAAAAATCTCCACAAAAATAAACCAACTACTTCTTGTCCAAGAATCTATCAAAATTAGTTCTATTTTGAGCACTCGCAACAAAAGGATTATGTGGACAAAATTGAGAAACGTCTCCAACCTAACCACAAACATAACACAGTCCCACAATCCAAGGCTATGTGGATTGTTGTCTAATTGATTGTTGATAGCTCAAATAACTAGAGGTGGCTTGACCACCTATATCTAGATAACAAGACATAAAGTACCTACAATGTTGCCTCCACCTCTCATGATGAGAATGACTAGCGCAAAGCATACCTCTTGGAGGTTCTTGCTAAGGTTGAGAAACACCCTCCAACTGACCTCAAGGACTGATCTAATACCACTACAACCACAATTTTATGACTATCCATTGCATGTGGTTGCATTGGACAAGATGAAAGATTGTCAAGCACTTGTTTGAGGGAAACTAAGATTAGAGAACCTAACTCACGTGATCTTTATGGAGCTTTTTGACCACTTAAGCTATCATAATTTAACTTAGGGGGATAAGGACCAAGATATGTTCCCATTAATTATAATTTCATGGATTAGGAAGGGAATGGCCATTTGTCCAATCATACCCATAATCAGGGTACATGCAACAAACAAACACACAACTAGAGAATAAATAATTAACAAACACACAACCAACATCATACTAGCAAACACTCAATTAGCATCACACAAGAAAGCGTATAACATAGAGCTCTAGATGTTTTTGATTAATTAAGTAGGGAACAACCGTGAATGCATTACATAAAGCCCATCAAGATAATGGAAAATAAATAGAAATAAATACATTAAAAAGTGGCCACTAGGCCACACCAAACTAAGAAAAAATATACAGGCAACAAAACAGAACCAAAAAAGAACACCACAAGATGAGCTAGCAAAGAGAGTTCCAATATTTTGAGAAGGAGCTCATTGTCTACTCCCAAAAAGCAAGGTTCAGTGACCACTCTCTCTTCTTTCTCTTTCATCTTTCCTGTTGATCCTTGTCCAAAATTTGATTCTTCATCCTTTTCTTAAGATTTGACTAACCAAAAACCACACCAATAAAATACTTCTTCAATATGCCATCTATTATTTTAGCAAGACCATCAAATGCTTTCTCCATCCTAGCCAACCTATTTTGGTATAATTTCATTGTATTGTACATATTTTCCCATTTTACCTCACAACTTTTGCATTCTCCAAGATATTCCTGAGCCAATTCTATGCTACTCACTCTATTATAAAGGTCCACAATCTCAACATAATAGGTATCCATGGGATCCTCTTTCAGATCTTTATGCTCCTCCTTGTGACTCTACTCCCTAGCATCATCATCATTGGTATCCTTTTCACAAAATACATCCCTCTCCTTAGCACTACAAAAATTTGAATTTTCATGAACAACATTAGGGGATAGACAACCTTCAACATCATTCTAAGGGGGTAATAGAGCAATCTCCTCAGAATTACTATAAAGCTCATAATCAAACAAAGGAAGAATTTCCTCCCCCTCTCCTTCATTAACATTCTCCCCATAATCCTCCTTAGCATTTGTTTTCTTATTATCAAAAATATTTTTAACATCACCTAATGCCTTAGTTAGTCTCATAGACCTTCTCTCCCCTCGAGTGCTCCTTATACACGTTTATTACCCTCCTTGTATGAGATGACAATAGCCGAGTCCACCTTAATTTTGGCATTATCCTTCTGAATAGTTTCCTTCTTGCCCTTAAGGGTCTTGGAACCCTTCCTACTTTTACTTTTATCTTTGATAAGAGTTAAAGTATCTTCTTGGGTATATGGGTTTTTCTTACTTTTCTTCTTGGGTTGAGACTCAAATAGAGGTGTTTTACTATGAATAGGGGAAGCCTTTCTTTTAGAGGAAGGAGTAGAGTTTAAGGCCAAAGGATTTTTATCATCATAATTTTCCCAAGACGTCAGGTTCGACAGGTCATTATCAAACGATATTTTCTTTTTTCCTTTACTAGTATTACTAGGGGTGTTAAGAGAAGGGCTAGCAAGTGTAGTAGTCGAGGTAAGGTTTTTAACCTTTAAAGTCTTAACATGGGAGCTAGGACTACTGGTAGAAGGGGCATCCCTTAAAAGATTCACACACATTAGGGTTCTTACCATGGGAGCTAGGGATGCTGGTAGAAGGGTTGTCATAGAGCTCTAATATTGCAATAGAGCTCTAAATGTTGCAAAATAGGCTTTGATACCAAATGTAATGCCCCAAGATTTCACCCTGTTGGGTGAAAATTATGTAATCTCCTTTAAATAGATTAAAAAACCTTTGATTTGAACCACAACTATGTGAGATATAATCTCTCCTCTCAAAAAGGGGAGGCACCCTTCTTACTGCTTATTGAAACTAAAGAAAACTATTTAGATAATTAAAATAATGATATGGGGTGTGTCACATTCATGATTCTCTTTTTTTTTAGAGAACATGTTTTACAATGTTTCACAATTTAAGTTCTTGATGCGGTACAACTTCAAACAAAAATTAAGCAATAATCCCAATATTCCTATCTTGTCAAAGCAAAGCTTAGGAATACCAATATGATAATAATAAGTAGCAGAATAAGAACAAATCGCGAAGGCACAAAGTCATTCCGTAGCTTTCACCAATGAATCCTTTAAGATATGTAACCAACGTTGTATTAAAAGCATAAAGTCTTCTAGATACTTCACAACAATTCCACGAACAACATGAATAAATACAAGCACCAAGTCTTGTAGAGAATTCACCAATAGTATTCAACAATGTCACAAATTTAAGTAACAAGTATAAGTCAAAGTTTACAAAAATTCACTCAAATCCCTTTAGATCTCAATCACTAATCACTTCCAATTCAATCAAATCAAAAAGATAATTGATTCCAACACAAAGTCTAGTATGCAACTTCACTTCTTTATTGATAAAAATTTAGATCCACAAAGATGAACTCATAGTCTTAATGTTTGCTTCTCAATTGGGCAACACTTTGTTGCAAAAGATAAAAGGTAACCATTACAATATAATCCTCTCTTATTTATAGATGGGAGAGGAGAGAAAATCTAGGAAAATACTACCTAACTAATTGACTTATTCAAAAATGTTGTCCACAATTATAGGAGAAAATATTTGTTTACATGTAATTACATTTTTCGAAATGACATGTAAAATGTCGAAACTTATTTACATAAAGCATGAAAAATGCTAAAACTAGGAAATCTAATGTAAGGAAAAATTTGGCCTTCTTCAACATCTTTCTCCATGAAAACTTCATGATGACGTGCACTTCATCACTGTCTGGCATTGGAGTGTACTTTGAAGATGACGAGGATTATTGAGATTAACTCCTTCGATGAGATTGAAGACTTTTTGATGCCTTTCAAATCTAAAATAAGCTGGAAATCCATCATTTTGTTCATTGAAGCTATTGAGAAAGCTTCATCTTCAAATTCTTCTTGGTGCTAAAAATCAACACTTCAACATATTAAAGGACTTGGGTAGTTTCATGTAAAAGTGATGAAAAACAGAGCTTCTGCATGAAATATGTAAGAGCGGTGAAAAACAGAGCTTTTACATATCATATGTAAAAGAGGTGAAAAATGAAGCTTCTACATGGAATATGTAAGAGCGGTGAAAAAAAAGAGCTTGTGCATGTGACATATGTAAGAGCGGTGAAAAACAGAGCTTCTGCATGAAATATGTAAGAGAGGTGAAAAACAGAGCTTCTGCATGTGACATATGTAAGAGGTGAAAAATAGAGCTTTTGCATGAAATATGTAAGAGTGGTGAAAAACAGAGCTCCTACATGTGACTTGTGGTTTGAAATGTAGAAGCGCTAAAAAACCCCGCTCCTACATGTGTCGGAAAATGACTAAGGCATGAAATATGTAAGAGTGGTGAAAAACAAAGCTCCTACATGTGACATGGTTTGAGATGTAGAAGCGCTAAAAAACCCCACTCCTACATGTGCCAAAAAATGACAATGCATGAAATATGTAAGAGCAACGAAAAACAAAGCTCCTACATATGACTTGTGGTTTGAGATGTAGAAGCGCTAAAAAACCCCACTCCTACATGTGCCGAAAAATGACTAAGGCATGAAATATGTAAGAGCGGTGAAAAATAGAGCTCCTACATGTGACTTGTGGTTTGAGATGTAGAAGCACTGAAAAACCCCACTCCTACATGTTCCAGAAAATGACTAAGGTATGAAATATGTAAAAGCGGTGAAAAACATAGCTCCTACATGTAACTTGTGGTTTGGGATGTAGAAGCGCTAAGAAACCCCACTCTTACATGTGCCACAAAATGACTAAGACATGAAATATGTATGAGCAGTGAAAAATAGAGCTCCTACGTGTAAAATGTAAAAGCGCTAAAAATCAACACTCCTACATGTGTAGAAAATTTTCTAACTCCCAAAACTAAATTTTCACAACTTGGTTTAAAATGCGGATTTCGACAAACTAACAAAGGTTAATGCTCAAAATGACTTTTTGAGGATGGGTGACCATGCATAAGGACCAATGCAATTTTCCTCATTTTACGTGCTTAGAGTACGCGGGCTACAAAACAGACAAGTTTTGTAGGGGTTATCCCAATTGAGCGCGCTGAATTCGAGGATAACAGCTGGCTCTAGCTGGGGAGCTTCCTCCAGTCATTCTTAGAAACGATTGAAGGGAGAAGAACTCCAAAATTCAAATGCCTTTATCCATCCATTGGGCAACAAAGTTGAGCACGACTGACAGAAAGCAAATCTACGAAAACAAGACACAAACTTATGCAAATGCACTTATTGAAAAGGTAAAAACCTACCTAATTAAAACTAGCCATCAATGCGATCTTCTCAAATGAAACCGTTCACAGGTTCAACAAAATAGCTACCTTTCTTCAACATCTTGCAATGCCTTCCATGATCTTTAGCAGCTACATGTAAATGAAGTTGAGGCACTGCTTCTTGAAAGAGATGAACAGGTTTAGCTACCTCTGAAAATATATCAAATATACTGCTGCTCCAAAATGAATCATTGAATTCAGATTGCTCTTGCGCATCTACAAATACATCTTTACCTGCATCCTCAAGTTTATCTTCACGTTCAGGTACAAGTGGAACCTCTGTCTTCCCATTGGCCTCCAACCAAGCAAGATGTATTATGGGACATTCCCTCGATTAGTCAAAGATTGAATGCTTCTTACCAGTTGCTACTTGAACAATTGATTCATCAACCATGGAAACCTCATGCTGATCAGAATGATCTCTTTCATGTGATTCAAATGAAGATATGACTACACCGCATACCTCAATATGCTGTTCGCCATCTTCAGACTTGGGAAAATATGAATTATTTATAAGAAGGTCCTCATCATGCCTTTGGGAAGTTCTTTTATGCAACACATGTTCAAGTTCATGACCTTGAAACACAAATGCATTCTTTTCAACTTGATTGAGACCTTCGTGCATGTCCATCTTTTTAGATCTCAAGAAAAGATTGTCTTCATTCACTTGAACTTCAGCAAAATGACTTTCATCCTTCTGCTTTTCATCAATGGCTTTCTGAGACTGCATAAACCAGAATTGGGAGTTGCTAGCTATGTTTGCTTCCTTTTCCCGGAAGAGAATAGCGAGATCACTCGGATTGGAGTCAGGATGCTTTGCTACTGATTTTGCTAATGGTGCTTCAAGAGCAAGCCTCTTCAAAGGTGAAGATAACTTGTGTTGATTCCTAATAGCAAATTTATGAGAAACATTTGAAAGTGACCTTCCTAGCACATCCTTGCGAGGCACAAAAAACACAACTTGAGCTAGCTGCTTTTTGAGGACAAGTAGCTCATTTTCCAACCTTTGCACCATAGGATCCATCCTTGTGATGGAAGAAAATAACTCTAAAGAAGGAATTTCTTCAGATTCATGTGATTCAATTCTTATTTTCACAAGAAGAATGAGATCATCTTCAATTTATGTCGCCAAGGTCTGCAGAACTACAAGAGTAGCTGGCGTTGCTCTTCTCAATAGGAAACCAACCTCAGTCACTTGAGCATTTACAAAGAAACATTTCAAATTCTCAGCTGTAGGTTGAGCAGCAGTTGGAATTCTTCTTGTCAACTTGTTGAAGTGAGCAATAAATTCGCGCATAGGCATGTGAGATTCCTTCTTCAACTGGGTGAGCTGAGCCAACAAAGCATGAGTGTCTTTAGGAGGTTTGAACCTTTCTTCAAACTTGGCTATGAGAGTTGCACAGTTTGTGATGGTACGTAGCGTTAGATGATAAAACCAATTTGCAACGACACCTTGGAGAGTCTCCACAAATAGCCTTACAAATACATCTTCGTGTTCAACATCATTAACTCCAAAAGCGATGTAGAAAGCAATAATGTGCTCGTCAGGATGTTGTTGTCCATCACCCAGGAACTTGGGAAACTTCTTCCGTGATCCTTCAGGAAGAGCATGTAGGGGTAGAGCTAGACTTAATGGACCAAAAGCATTTCCCCAAGGACCTTTAGCAGCCATTTACATGTCCTTGGTGAAAGCTTGAAAAAATTACAAGAAAATAAATTACAATGAAAAAGGACATGAGTATACTTCAAATGAAAGTGTGAGGCTTTCAAATGTGTGTCATGTCCCCAATGGAGTTGCAAAAAAACTGTTGGGTGGAAATTATGTAATCTCGTTTAAACAGATTACAAAACCTTTGATTTCAACCACAACTATGTGAGATATAATCTCTCCTCTCAGAAAGGGGAGGCGTCCTTCTTACTGCTTACTAAAACTAAAGTAAAACTATTTAGATAATTAAAATAATGATATGGGGTGTGTCATATTCACGATTCTCTCTTTTTTCAGAGAACATGTTTTACAATGTTTCACAATTTAAGTTCTTGATGCGGTAGAACTTCAAACAAAAGTTAAGCAGTAATCCCAATATTCCTATCTTGTCAAAGCAAAGCTTAGGAATACCTATATGATAATAATAAGTAACAAAATAACAACTCGCGAAGGCACAAAGTCGTTCCGTAGCTTTCACCAATGAATCCTTTAAGATATGTAACAAACGTTGTATTAAAAACACAAAGTCTTCTAGATACTTCACAACAATTCCATGAACAACATGAATAAATACAAGCAAAAAGTCTTGTAGAGAATTCACCAATAGTATTCAACAATGTCACAAATTTAAGTAACAAGTATAACTCAAATTTTACACAAATTCACTCATATTCCTTTAGATCTTAATCACTAATAATTGGCAATTCAATCAAATCAAAAAGATAATTGATTCCAACACAAAGTCTGGTATGCAACTTCACTTCTTTATTGATAAAAATTTAGATCCACAAAGATGAACTCATAGTCTTAATGTTTGCTTCTCAATTGGGTAGCACTTTGTTGCAAAAGATAAAAGGTAACCATTACAATAGAATCCTCTCTTATTTATAGATGGGAGAGGAGAGCAAATCTAGGAAAATTAGGAGAACAAATCTAGGAAAATCCTACCTAACTAATTTACTTATTCAAAAATGTTGTCCACAATTATATGAGAACATATTTGTTTACATGTAATTACATTTTTTGAAATGACATGTAAAATGTCGAAACTTATTTACATAAAGCATGAAAAATGCTAAAACTGGGAAATCTAATCTAAGGAAAAATTTGGCCTTCTTCAACATCTTTCTCCATGAAAAGTTCATGATGACGTGCACTTCATCACCATCTGGCATTGGAGTTTACTTTGGAGATGACGAGGATTATTGAGATTAACTCCTCTGATGAGATTGAAGACTTTTTGATGCCTTTCAAATCTAAAATAAGTCGGAAGTCCATCATTTTGTTCATTGAAGCTATTGAGAAAGCTCCATCTTCAACATATTAAAGGATTTGGGTAGTTTCATGTAAAAGCGGTGAAAAACAGAGCTTCTGCATGAAATATGTAAGAGCGGTGAAAAACAAAGCTTTTACATGTCATATGTAAAAGCGGTTAAAAATGGAGCTTCTGCATGAAATATGTAAGAGCAGTGAAAAAAAGACCTTCTGCAGGTGACATATGTAAGAGCGGTGAAAAATAGAGCTTCTACATGAAATATGTAAGAGTGGTGAAAAATAGAGCTCTTGCATGTGACATATGTAAGAGCAGTGAAAAACAGAGCTTCTGCATGAAATATGTAAGAGCAGTGAAAAACAGAGCTCCTACATGTGACTTGTGGTTTGAGATGTTGAAGCGCTAAAAAACCCTGCTCCTACATGTGCTGGAAAATGACTAAGTAATGAAATATGTAAGAGTGGTGAAAAACAAAGCTCCTACATGTGACTTGTGGTTTGAGATGTAGAAGCGCTAAAAAACCCTGCTCCTACATGTGCCAGAAAATGACTAAGGCATGGAATATGTAAGAATGGTAAAAAATAGAGCTCCTACATGTGACTTGTGGTTTGAGATGTAGAAGCGCTTAAAAACCCCACTCCTACATGTGTCGGAAAATGACTAAGGCATGAAATATGTAAGAGCAGTGAAAAATAGAGCTGTTACATGTGACTTGTGGTTTGAGATGTAGAAGCGCTAAAAATCCCCGCTCCTACATGTGTCAGAAAATGACTAAGGTATGAAATATGTAAGAGCGATGAAAAATAGAGCTCCTACATGTAACTTGTGGTTTGAATTGTATAAGCGCTAGAAAATCCCGCTCCTACATGTGCTAGAAAATGACTAAGGCATGCAATATGTAAGAGTGGTGAAAAATAGAGCTCCTACATGCAATATGTAAACGTGCTAAAAATCAACGATCCTACATGTGCAAAAAAAATTCTAACTCCCAAAACTAAATTTTCACAACTTGGTTTAAAATGCGAATTTTGACGAACTAACAAAGGTTAATGCTCAGAATGACTTTTTGAGGAATGGGTGACCATGCATGAGGACCAATGCAATTTGCCTCATTTTACGTGCTTAGAGTACGTGGGCTACAAAATAGTCAAGTTTTGTAGGGGTTATCCCTTGAATTGAGTGCATTGAATTCAAGGATAGCACACCCAAACCATGAATAGACAAAAAAATGTAAAAAAATTCACATTATAAATGTTACATCAGCATGTCACATTGTACACCTATATGCACAAGGTACTGTGACATCATACAATGGAACATGAGATAAACAATCACTAATGCACCATGTATGATGACACAAGAAAAAGATTTACATATTGATAAAAAACACCGTAACAAGCTCAAAACACAAGTCTTGGAAAACTATTCAGTTGACAAGCATATTTGCAACTTTTACAAAAAAATTGAGCTAGCTTGCAACTTTCTAGCCTACAAATTGTATTTCTACCTCTAATCCTTACAAGCCTACAATTTACAAAGAAGAGGTCATGAGTAGCTTTGCATCCTACAAATTGTATTCCAAACTCCTATCTTTTAAATTGTGCTGCTTGACAACTACAAAACTTTAGAGTTATAAATTAGTATTGCAATACTACAAATTGTAAACCTTCCTTTGATCTTCCCAAATCTACAACCCTATAACTATAAACAATTGGAGCCCCGGAGTAGCTTTGTAGTCCTACAAAATGCAAATCTATTGATGATGTCCATAAATTTTCAACCCTATAATTATAATACTTTGGAGCTTTGAAGAAGCTTTATAGTCCTGCAAACTGTAAACCTACCTCTAATCTTCAAAACCCCGATGATCTCCAAATTAGAATTTAGATTTCACAAGAATTTGTAAACTTGCAAATTGCAAGCCTGCCTCCATACCTCACAAGTCCACATCTCTAGACTTGTGGACCTTTGAAGTTCAAGAGTAGATTTATACACCTACAAATCGCTCATTTGTTTATAATCCTCACAAGTTCATAACTTTGGACTTCTAGAACTTTGGAGTTTTAGAGTAAGTTTGTAAACCTATAAACTACTCAACTACCTCTAACCCCTAGAAATTCATAACTTTAGACATAAAAAATCATAATTCTAGAACATTTTTTCACAGTTATAAACTATTCAACTACCTTTGATACTTGCAAGCCTACAACTTTGAATTTTTGAAGAAAGTTTACAAACTTACACAAATACAAATTTCCTCCATGGTTTTAGATTTTTACTACTCTTACCTACATAAATTTAACATCCACAAGAAGATTTGGACCCCTTCTAAAATACAGTTCTAGATAGCAAATGAAAGGGTACAACTTTGTCAGTTTGTGTGCTATACAAAAATGAAAATGGCCAAGGACTTTAGCACATATAGGCTCTTCATTGGCCAAACAAGATAACCTCAAAGACCCATAAACTAAACAAACCCAATGTCAAATATCCCAAACCCACATGGGTCTACACATGCCAAGGGAATGATAGGGCATGCAATGGAAACTGCTTCTCATAAAATTAATTTTTCAACATTCAAGTAAGCATACATATGTAATTGAGAAAATGAATCACAACTAAATTAATTCCATGTTTATTTCCACAAGGCTTATAAATCACACTTTCTAATAATGTTTCTACCACATAGCTAAACATGAGAAAAATCATACAAAATGCTATACACATTTTCCACCAATATTGAGATGGGACAAAATTAAAGTCATAGATCTCACCATTTATGTAGTCAAATTATATTCTAACTCATAAGAGTTTCAAAAGAATAATTCCAACTTACACATTAGGAATCCAATGTTTCAAATTATACATTTTCAACAACTTACATAAACATGAAATGTTACAATACTAAAGGTTGAAACTTCTTTTGTATGCACTCTTGAGCATCTACAAAGGACCTAAGTGTCCCCAACAGTGGTTTAATGCCACCAAACTATGTGGAACCCTTAAGCTCACCCCTATAAACTAGGAGATAGCCAATTGGGTAGTACCAAACAACTCACACAAACCAATGTGGTTGAACACACATAATAATCACATCTCACACATAGAGTTTTCCAAGCAAGCATACACAAGTGATCCACAATCACCAATCAAGTATACATATGCCAATCACATTGATGACTAGATTTCCAAGAAAAACATACATGAGGGATTCACAATCATAGTCAATGCATACACATGCTAATCACATTGATACACAAAATACTAAGCAAGTGCACATGTGGGTTCGACCAACACCA
>VDFB02326362.1:0-26278 GCA_007258455.2 Sequoia sempervirens | reverse complement strand
CACACCAAACTAAGATATACCACAATACACATAATTGTTATAAAATCAATTTAATCTATGTACTTTGAAATGAGAAATGGAAATGACAAGGAAAAGGAAGAGAGAAGAAAACCTTGATGTGGTTGCAAGCTTCCAAATACTTGTCGCTAGAACAAAAAAAATGTTTGGGACTACTTGGGAGCTTTCCAAGAAGAATCAAGCCTCTAGCTTTGTCTTTTGACCTCCTTGGGTAATCAAATAGAAAGGAGATTAGAAATAGTGCGTTCTCTTATTCTACGTGCATCTAGGACTAAGAATAGTAAAAAAGGAAATCTACAAGTATTAATCCCTGGTCTAAGGGGAAGAATACCTTAGTGTGTATGAGATTGAATAAAAGGTGGTGGTGATGGTCATCAATAGATTTTCCAATAGAAATGTAGAAGCAAATATGATTAAGAGATTGCTGCAAGATTATTCAAGCAAAAATGAAGCCTTATGGGAACAACATTACTAGTATGATCTAGAAGAGAGAAGCGAGCAAGAGGAGTTGTTAGTGAAAATCTAGCAGCATGCAGCTTCAAAAAGCTTCAACAATGGAGGTGTGTTCAGCCAAGAGAGCCAAGAGGAAGGAGAGATTTCTTATTGTTATTGAAGACTTGAGATTCAAAAGGTTGTTTTCTCAAAAGGTTTGTGGGGAAGTTGAAGGGTGGGATTCGGATGTTGAAGGCATTTTTTGGACAAATGAGCGTTATAGTGGGCAGCAAAAGTAGCTGAGTGGGAAACCAATGTTTAAATCTTGGAAACTTGCAGGATGCTAGTGCATTGTACTAGTGTCATAGAGAAATCACTCAAAATCTGGCACGTGGTCTCAGGTTAGTGAGAAGAATCAAAATCTAATAAAGAAATTTGGCAATCTGGTGACATAAAAGTTTAAGGTTGAGGCTAATATGACCCCTAAAACATGCTAGAGGAATGTTCACTAAAGCAAGCCCAAAACATACATGAAATTTCAAGTATATGCAATTTCCAACATTACAACATGTATACAATAATACATGTTGATAAGATCTTGATAATTTTGACAACAATGCATGAAGTCAGGGCCAATCCATCCTAACTCAAGTTTGACAGGCATTAGATATTTAAGTAAAGTAACAATTGAATTCTACTAACCATAATTCTAGCGACTTAGAGTCCTCAAACCTCTTTGGTAATTTTGATTATTAAAATTGGTCAAAATACTGTAATGTGCCCACTCTAGTTAGTTTCAGGAGCAGTTGAGTTAGCCTATTTCTTGGACCCTTGTAGGCTGACAGGATTTGGTTAGGGGGTTAGTGGCCATTTTTGGTGGGTATTGTCATTCCCACTCCTTCACTTCAGTATTGGATTCGGTGCAGGCATTTGTAGTTCAGTGTTCGCCAGCTTCTGACGGCACGGAAAAATACCGAGTTTGGAGGGAGTTATCAGTATTTTTATGGTTAAGTTATTTATTTAACTTATTGATTTATTATAAAGTCAAATTGACTTTATAAAAGTAAACACCGCTTAAATATATTATAAAGTGATAAATAAATCACTTAAGTGAAAAGGTGTGCCCAAAGTATTTAAAACAACTATTGAGAATGGCTTAAATACATTTTAAATGTATTTAAATGACAAAAGCCGTACTTTTCTTGGAAGTCGTGCTTTTTGGAGATATAAGGGAAAATATGCAAGTCGACCTCACCTTTTGATCATTTGACATTGCATCTTTGGATTTTCACTGTGGTTTTTGTTTGAGGACAAGGGTTTTAGGATTTTCTTCATTGGAGAGCGATAATTCTTCAATGTTCTGTGATTGTGAGACTGTGAAAAACCAGTTGAATGGTTGCTACTGAGGGAGCTTCATACAGGAGTTCATCTGTGCTTACATCTGAGTTTCTATTCAGTTTTTACCTGTTTACAATAAGGGAGAGGGCTTTCACATCTAGGACGCCATCTTCATTAGTTTTTCCTGCTTTCAATAAAGAATCTTCAACATTCTTCAGAGGCTGTACTTTGCATTGGGAGGCGTGTTCATCTGGGAGAGCCGTGTGAAGGAGAAGGCAAAAACGCCTTCATTTTGGGCCATCTCTTTGCTCCATCTTGGACGCCTATCTTTCTTAGCAGCATTTCTCCAGTTTATGTGTGGGAGAAAGCAGATCTAGAGCCTAGGCATTGCATTTCATCAGTTTCAACATTTCTTGCCTGGCATGTACAAAACTTCTTTATTTAATTATTTTGAGGATATCTAGACAGTTTTAGTTCAGATCTTGAGTTGGAGTGAGTTGGGCTCTTCACAGTGGTATCAAAGCTGTAATCCTGCCAGTTTGGAGGGTTAAATATACATATGCGGCCTTATCAGGGTAGATATAACAGGTATTACTCACGCAGGAGACCTAGTATATAGAGAAATCCATTTGAGGAGTTTCCATTTGATAATCAGTTCGAAGATATACCATTTGAAAACGTGGGTGACAGAGATGAGGTTGAACAACCTCGAAACCGTGCTGAGAATGAAGACAAAGAAGCCAGAGACATACTGTGAGGACTTGTGGGTGGACAGGAACAGGTGGCAAATGTACTTCAATAGCTTAGTACCGCCGTACAAAATTTGACTGTTCATAGAAGGCCGAATCAGGAACAGGAGAAAGGTAGTGTACATGGAGGCCCACGGAGGGCGGTTACTCCAGCACACACCTATGACAGGCCTACTCGCCCAACGTTTGTCAAAAATGATCCTGATGAGGAGGACTTGGCTGAGGAGGGAGGTGACGTGAATTTTGGGGATAACATCATGACACTGCATGATGAGTGGGATGCCTTGCCTCAGAGAGTTAAGGATCACCTTAACTTTGACAAATTTTTGAGCCAGAAGTGTAAAGGGTCCGGATATCACACTTACTAATTATAATCCTCAATTTCCAAAATAATTTAATTGTACCAAAATAATTATATAATGGTGGGAATAAAGAGGAATAATTAAATAATTTTCAATGACTTAATCAAATGGAATAACGTGCATATCAATGAATCAAGGTATATCAACAGAATCTCAGATAAGCCATTTATCAGTATAAATGAAAATCGTCTTTATTCAAAGTAAATAACTTACAGGTACAACATAACTGACCAACCTAAGGATGTTTACACAATAAAGGATTACTCATCCATGTGTCAACCACCTAGACCTGCAAGAAAATGTTAGTGAATAGGGGTTTTCCTTGGTCAAACCCCGTTTTGGTAATCAAACCTTGAAATGAAATGAAATAAGATACATGAATGTAGAATGATCACATTATGATGTTGTAACTCTCTAAAACTCTAGCATTAAGCTCTTGCTTGATTGTAATAGATCTTGACTTGAATGCTGCTTGAATCATGAAATCTTCATCAGATATGTTAGCTCAAATATAGTAGATAGCCTTTAAAATGTGTATATACATATCGAAATGCTCACAAAATTTGCACCAAAAACGACAACATACTTGACGTTTGTGCTCATACATACAGTCATAAAGACTTCATGTTAAATTACTGTCGATGTTGCTAAGACCATCTTTTCATAAAACATCAAGTAATCTTTGCAGGTAGTAATTTGCTATCAAGATAACATGACTACTTGCATGAAATCATCCAACAATATTTTCACAAGAACATATGAAGAAATGAAGTGGATCAATGAAGAACATGCAAGTACTAGCATAATAAATAAAGAAGGTATAGCTCATGTATGTATGTATATTCATATATATGGGTAAATATGAATATACATTCATAAGTAAAGTAATTCCATACCACATTTCCTCCTATCCAAATATCATGAGGAGACGTGTTCAAGGGTTTTGTGAGCAAGCATTACCTCTCTTACATGGAAAACATAATCAAATTCCATTAAACAAGCATTCTATCTATATAATGAATCTCCTTAGTCATCAAAATAAGCAATCGACATTATATACATGAATGAGGGTTCTTAATGCATGAGTATAAACAATCCTCCTGATTTGACTTTAAATGACATAAAATTTAAAAGGAGTTAAGATTTATTAGCCCTAAGACTCTTGTCAAGTTTGTATCTCTACCACCTTCTCAGTCTCCAACTTGAGATGTTCCAATTTAACCTATCTTGATAGACCATTGTCCTTCATCTAGAATTACCATCTTGATTCTAAACACTATTCACTCTACGAGATGTCCTAAAGGTGTAATCATCTACTATGCTTGTCGTTTAAATATATAAGACTTCCATATTATTATTCGCATCTTCATAAATCATATATTTTGTTGAAGATGTTCATGTCACATAAGTGAAGAGAGTGATTAAAGCATACACATTAATTATTTCAGCAAGAATAGTGAAGCATATTTCTAGACTTAAATGGAATATTTCCTGATTCTCATTATATGAGGAATAATACGCTCTCACTAAAAGTCCTTGGTGGCTATGGTTCTAAAGCAAGTGATGAATATAGATACAAAATAATATAGATGAGTATGCCACTATTCTTGGAAGATCATGTTGAATTAGGCAATTGTGATCTATGATTGGGGACATGAAATAATCACGTTCACAAATAATTATTCACATATATAAAAATATGTATATATACATAATCAGAGAATAAAAGTATGGTTTCAGAAAGTGTATGATCAAAATATTATACTAGAGATTCAGAGAACCATACATATATGATTACATTTATTCTGGCATTTACATATATATATATATATCCTTATATGTGTGTGTGTGTGTGTGTGTGTGTACATACACACACACACACACAACCTTATCGGCAAGTAGAACAGGCATATATCAAAGCAATTTCAAAGTCTCATGAAAGGCAAGTAAGCCTCAAAAAAGGATTGACGACACCCTATGAGGAGGCGTGGCTGGGGAAGCCCCCAAACCATCATGAATCATACATAACAACATGAAATTCCACAAATAACAGGTTTCTTATAACCAAACCCTAGCCTCAGGAACCAATTGAGAAATAATTTAAATGAATGCAACAAAGATAGATAGTCACTAAATTAATCATAACTAAAAATTTACGAACTAGTATGGCTGATTTTTTGATATGTTTTAAAAGGCTTGGTGGCACGCCTTCTATAAAAAATTCAGAGAAACCCAAATCTGAAAATGAAAGTTATTAAAGCCGCAACAGACTGGTGTTTTTCTTACGACAGTTTTATTGCTGTCATAACCTTTTTAAAAATCTCATTTCAAGGAATATGGAACTAGCAACCCCATACAAATTCTAGAATTTAAAACACAAAATCCAATTGATTTAAACAAACATAAATGTAATACCTACAATCTCTTTTACATTTCCCAAAACATAAATTACAAAGGGTACAAACCCTACCTAAAATCCAACGAAATGTTGGAAAGAAAAGGAAGAAATTCCAAAACACAAAACGCATCAAATACTTGATACATACACAAAATTCAATCACAATAAATCTATTCATTGAACAACACCAATGACAAAGGGTATTAAACCCTACCTTGGTCCAACGTAAGAACAATAGCAAGAAGAGAAATTCAAAGAACAATACTTGCAACCAAGCTACATCAACAATCTCTAGCCAATTCACCAATTCCCAACACTTAATAACCAAAAAACCTTGGAATTCACTTTCTGTAGATCTTCTTCTTGTTGTTGTTTTTCCTTCCTCCCTTCTTTTTCCTAACTCTCTTCCTTACCTTCTCGGATCTTGATTTACTCAGTGTTCTCCAAAACCCTCTTCTCAACATCTATTTATTATTATTTTTTTTACTGAGAGAATGAGAAATGGAGAAAGATAAAAAAATAATGAATCTCCAGAATGAATCCTCTTGTTGAGAAAATAAGAGTTTTTATAAACATTTATTACTTTCTTCCTCTTTTTTCCATCTTTTTTTGCTTTGTTTTTTTTGTTTTTGGTTTATTCTTTTGTTTTATTTTCCAAATCTTTGCTTTTTATCTATTATTTATCTCCACTGTTATCATAAAGAATAAATATTCTAATTTCCTTTCATGCATAGATTTTTCTTAACTAACATAATTTTAACAATTTATCTTACCACACAAAATTATCTAAATAATAAATAAATATAATTTATTTCCTTCACATACTATTTTTATAAAAACCAATATATAAATAAATTAAATCTATTTTTATTCCAATAAGAGCATATTAATATCTAGCTAACAATTTAATTAAATGGCAACTATAAAGCATAAAGGTGATTTATTTTTCTACCAAAGATGAGAAGTGATTTATCGACATAATTTATTTATGCAAAGAAAATTGCAACTATAATGCCAACTAGGTTCCTGCGTGTGCAAATTCCTTTCACCACAAATCGCCTTAGTCTTGTCACACACGAGTCAAAGTTCGGTCAATGATCATTAAAAGAGTAATATTGAATTATAAATTAATTACTGAAAATAAGGGTTGTGACAAGAAGAGAGAGCATGGTAGGAACATGACAGATAGGAGGCCTAGAAACAGGAACCATGATCTAAGACAAGCAACAAACAAACTCACTTTGACCAACTTTGATGGCAGTGGCAGAGTCACAACTCGAGCTTGGGTGAGTAAACTAGATACCTTCTTGACATTACGTCCAATGGCAGAAGAGGATGCCATAAGGTTCGCCGCTCTACACTTGGATGGCGTAGCCCATGACTGGTGGCACCATGGCATGGTTACATTACAGCACGACCAAATCACTACTTATCAGGAGTTCATAGATAGGTGGGTTGAGAGATTTGACAAACGAGATCCAGAGTTATACTTCAGAGATCTCGTTCAGCTAAAGCAGATGGGTAGTTTAGAGTCCTATATTGGTGAGTTTCATAAGATCTCGATCATGGTAACTGGAATATCAGAGAGGAGATTGGTTATACTATTCATAGAGGGACTATTTGAGCCTATGAAAGGTTGGATCAAGGCATTCGATCCACCTACCTTGCAAGAGGCTATGAGGAAAGCTCGTAGCATGGAACTTACAACTTCACGTAGTAAGTTCGAGTCAAAATCGTTTTCGTCCTACAATAACAGTAAATTTGATCCAAAGAAAACATAAAACCGACACCAAAAGAAAAAGTTTCCAGCTCCTTTGGATAGAGAGACAATCAATGATTTACATAGGAGAAAGGTTTGTTTTTATTGCAAGGGCCCGTATGATATTAACCATGACTGTCCCCTAAAGCCTAAAGGTCAAAATAGGCAATTGGAGTGGTTTTATGAGGGAGATAATATGACTGATACAGCAGACCAGCAAGCTGATCAAGAGACTTCAGAGGCTGCTAACTTAGAAAATGAAGTGGAAAACGAAGGAGAAACAGAACTAGAGGAAGCTCACATGTTTGGTATGCAAAAAGAAGGATCCTTCAGGTTACGTGGACTCTTGGCTGGTCAAAGAGTCATTTCCTTGCTTGATACAGGTGCAACACATAATTTCATAGATGCACAGTTAGTGGAAAAACGTGGTATTCAAACTTTAGTAGTTTGAAGGTATCAGAGTGAAAGTTGTTGATGGGTACACTCTCAATTGTGAGAGAATGATTCCACATCTGCCTATGAAACTCAATAACTATGAGTTTAAAACAGATTTCTATGTGGTTAACATGGGTGGCAGAAATGTAGTCCTTGGCATGAAGTGGCTTCATGCAATTGGCAAGTTCACACTCAACCTTAGAGAGATGGAGATGAAATTCAAGGTTGATGGAACAAACCACGTACTCAAGGCCATCAAGGACAACAACTTGAAGGTTATTACTCTCAGGAGAATGGAGAGATTGATTCGACTTGACATGGTAGAGTGGGAAGCAGATTGTAAATTAATGCCTATGTATGAGGAGCAACACAAAACACCCTACCATGTAGATGTTCAGGAGCTTATAATTAAGCATGCAAAAGTGTTCAGTGACATTCCACATGGTAGCCCTCTTGATAGAGGTATAGAGAACATTGTTGAGTTGGAGGAGGGCACCAAGCCCGTCATGATTACACCTTATCGACACCCAAAGCGTTTGAAGGATGAAATTGAGAAAATAATTAAGGAACTTTTGGCTATGGGACACATAAGGCCGAGTGAGTCTCCTTTCGCTTCATTAGTTGTTTTGGTGAAGAAGAAAGATGGTACACTTAGGATGTGCATTGACTACCGTGTACTGAACAAAAGAACAATTAAGAATAGGTATCCCATCCCATGCATTGATGAGTTGATAGATGAGCCTCACGGAGCTTGGTTTTTCTCCAAGATTGATTTGAGGACAGGATACCATCAAATCAGGGTCAGAGAGCAGGATGTAGAGAAGATTGCATTTAAATATCATTGTGGACATTTTGAGTTTTTGGTTATGCCCTTTGGCTTAACCAACGCACCAGCTACTTTCCAGTCCACTATGAACAGGGTCTTCCATCCTCAGTTGAGGAAATTTGTCTTTGTTTTCTTTGATGACATATTGGTTTACAACATATCTTGGGAGGAGCACTTGGTTCACCTAGATACTGTGTTGGGTATACTTTACAGGGAGTCCTTGTACACCAAGGAGTCCAAGTGTGTATTGGGCATGGTAGAACTTTTGTATTTGGGTCACATCATCAACGTAGAGGGAGTTCGCATGGACCCTGATAAGGTTCGTGCCATCATTGATTGGCCTACTCCTGAGACTTTGACTCAACTCAGGGGATTTGTGGGATTCTGTGCCTTCTACCGTCGGTTTGTTAGTGGGTTCTCGCGGCATGTTGCACCACTTACGGATTTGACAAAGAAGGGAGCATTTGCTTGGACACCTCAAGCACATGAGTGTTTTGAAAAGTTCAAACATTTGATGACGACATGCCTAGTTCTAGCTTTGCCAGACTTCACCAAACCTTTTGAGCTTCATTGTGATGCTAGTGGAGAAGGTATTGATGCAGTGATTATGCAGGACTGCCATCCAATAGCTTTCAAGAGGAGGAAGCTAAGGGTTCCTGAGAGGAGCTTCAGTATTTACGACAAGGAAATGTTGGCTATCATGCATGCTATGGCCAAATTTAGGCAGTACCTAGTTGTTAGCAAGTTTTGTGTCAAGACTGATCATAACAGCTTGAAGCATTTCCTTGGACAGCGGGACTTGAACGAACGTCAACAGAAATGGGTCAGCAAGTTACAGTCATATGATTTTGACATCCCCTATGTCAAAGGGACTCAGAATGTAGTTGCTGACGCTTGCTCTCACCATCCCCATTTGAGCTCCATGGCAGTGATTTCAGAGGATTGGAGTCACATGATCGTGGCAGAGTATGCCAAGAATCCGTGGGCTTCTGGCATTATTGATGGGACCATAGAGGACAACAAGTACTCTCTTGTGAATGATCTTATCATTTGCAAAGGGAGAATATTCTTAGTACCAGGTTCAGAGATGAGGGACAAGGTGTTGAGGACCTTCCACAATTCATCCATGGCTGGTCATCCCGGGTAGTTTAAGACCTATAGGCAGGTACGAGAGAGATTCACTTGGAAGGGTCTTAAGTCAGATGTTCTTTAGTATGTCAGGGAGTGCTCTGTTTGTTAGCAGAACAAGCAAGAGCATACATACCCTGCTGGGTTGCTTTAGCCGCTTCCTATTCCTGAGAGGAAGTGGGAATGCTTGTCTATGGATTTTATTATGGGCTTGCCGAAAGTTCAAGGGAAAGATATGATTTATGTGGTAGTAGATCGATTGACGAAGTATGCACATTTCTTCCCGATCACTACTACCTACTCAGCTACACAAGTGGCGGATTTGTTCTTTCATGAGGTATTCAGGTTGCATGGGTTACTTTGGAGTATTGTCAGCGGCAAAGACAGTAGGTTCATGGGTAACTTCTGGCAGGAGTTATTCAGACTATGTGGGACAAAGCTTACTCTGAGCACTAGCTACCACCCATAGACAGATGGGCAGACTGAGATTGTCAACAAATGGGTGGAGGGATACCTACGGAATTACATTTCTGGGAAGCAGAAGGCTAGGGTTAAGTGGTTGCATCTTTGTGAGTATTGCTACAATTCCACTCACCATATGAGTATCCAGATGACACCTTTAAGAGCATTGTATGGCTATGATGCTCCTAGTTTCCTCGATTTATTACTGAGTGATTGCAAAGTACCCAGTGCTAGGGATTTGTTACAGGAGAACCAGGACATCATGAGAGCACTTCGTGAGAACATTCAGAAGGCTCAAAATCAACAAAAGGAGAGTTGAGTGATCATTTGAGATTGATGACATGGTGTATCTGATGCTGGAGCCTTATAGGCAGTCCACTCTTAGGAAGAGGGGCGCAAAGAAACTCAAGCCATGCTACTATGGACTGTTTAGGATTGTCAGGCGTGTTGGCAAGGTGGCTTATGAGTTAGATTTACCGGTGGACAGTAAGGTTCACAATGTGTTCCATGTGTCTCACCTCAAGAAGGCGTTGGGACAACATGTGATTCCTTCTTTAGACTTACCACCCTTGGATGATGAGGGGAAGTTGGTATTAGTACCCGAGGCCATTCTGGATTCCAAAGAGCGTCATCTTCGGAGGCGGGTTATCAGGGAATATTTGGTTAAGTGGAGAGATCTACTGGTAGAGGATGCTACTTAGGAGGGTGACAGTATTTTACAACATCCAGCTTTGAGTTTGCTTGAGGACAAGCAAATTCGGGGAGGGTGGATTGTAATGTCCCCACTCTAGTTAGTTTTAGGAGCAATTGAGTTAGCCTATTTCTTGGACCCTTTTAGGTTGACAGGATTTGGTAAGGGGGTCAGTGGCTGTTTTTGGTGAGTATTGTCATTCCCACTCCTTCACTTCAGTATTGGATTCAGTGCAGGCATTTGTAGTTCAGTGTTCACCAGCTTCTGACGGCATAGAAAAATACCGAGTTTGGAGGGAGTTATCAGTATTTTTGTGGTTAAGTTATTTATTTAACTTATTGATTTATTATAAAGTCAAATTGACTTTATAAAAGTAAACATCGCTTAAATATATTATAAAGTGATAAATAAATCACTTAAGTGAAAAGGTGTACCCAAAGTATTTAAAACAACTATTGAGAATGGCTTAAATACATTTTAAATGTATTTAAATGACAAAAGCCGTACTTTTCTTGGAAGTTGTGCTTTTTGGAGATATAAGGGAAAATATGCAAGTCGACCTCACCTTTTGATCATTTGACATTGCATCTTTGGATTTTCTTTGTGGTTTTTGTCTGAGGACAAGGGTTTTAGGATTTTCTTCATTGGAGAGCGATAATTCTTCAATGTTCTGTGATTGTGAGACTGTGAAATACCAGTTGAATGGTTGCTACTGAGGGAGCTTCATACAGGAGTTCATCTGTGCTTACATCTGAGTTTCTATTTAGTTTTTACCTGTTTACAATAAGGGAGAGGGCTTTCACATCTGGGATGCCATCTTCATTAGTTTTTCCTGCTTTCAATAAAGAATCTTCAACATTCTTCAGAGGCTGTACTTTGCATTGGGAGGCGTGTTCATTTGGGAGAGCTGTGTGAAGGAGAAGGCAGAAACGCCTTCCTTTTTGGCCATCTTTTTGCTCCATCTTGGATGCCTATCTTTCTCAGCACCATTTCTCCAGTTTCTGTGTGGGAGAAAGCAGATCCAGAACCTAGGTGTTGCATTTCATCAGTTTCAGCATTTCTTGCCTGGCATGTACAAAACTTCTTTATTTAATTATTCTGAGGATATCCAAACAGTTTTAGTTGAGATCTTGAGTTGGAGCCAGCTGGGCTCTTCACAATGAAGTTGGATACTTTTGTACTAAGGGACTAAGGCATTGTAAGGTTCAACTTTAGGTTTCTTTAAGTTCTTATGGACAGATTTAAGTTTCTTTAAGTACTGCTTTTCAATACATTTAGGTTTTTCAACATTAGCTACATTTGTCACATTTTGGAAAGATCAATTTTTTTATGTTGTATAGGTTGATCATTTCTAGTGGTTGAAGAATAAAGATATTTAATGACTTCATGTCTGAGTTTCTTTTGGAACACAAGCTTTAACATCACTTTGATCTTCACCATCAAAATTGAAATCATCAACAACAGTCCTATTCCCTTGTCAACAAACACTTTTTCTGTCATAGTACCTTCCATTATCTTTAAGAATTTTACATTCAGCAAAGAGAACTGATCTTTAATTTCATCAAAGAAGTTGGAGAAATTAAGAAAGGCTAAATTTTTATTAGCTGCTTTATAGAACGATTATAAGCTGTCCTAGAAGTGAGTTGATTGTACAAAACAGTAATAAACAAGACCAAAAGAAAATGCACATATAAGTACTGAGATTTTTACCCTAGGAACCTCCAAACAGAGGAAAATCCGTCTGATAATGGGATTACAACAAATATGCTGCTCTATCTTTGCCCAAATGCACACAATCAATATCTTCGACCTCCAAACCTTGTCAATACTCTTCTCACACCCATAAAAGTATTTTGGAGATTTTTCCTGTGCATTGGAAGCCACCTTGCATGATATGGAATGTCAAAAGTCATGAATGTTCGCTTTACATACCTGTTTCCTGCATTGTGATGAAACTGCTACTTCGCTTGTTTTGGCGGTTATGCTTTTGTCATGGTGGTACAGAATTGCTGGTTTTCCAAATTGTAAGTTTCATGATCATTTCTTGTGCATAACTGGGGGATAGAGAAAGCAACGAGTACTTAGGCAATTTTAAACTTTTGGAAAACCTTCAATTATTGTTCTTGACATCTTCTTGTATCCTTATGGATCAAGAACTTGGTTAGGAGAAAGTAATGATTTATTTGGATTCCTTGTGTACTCTTGTGCATAGCTTCTTTTTCTTCTTTTATTTAAATTCTTCAATCTGCTGTCTCTCTATATGCAAAATTTCTTGCAATAATAATTTTGCACTAGCCGCCTTTCTACATTAAATCTACTTTTGCCTCTTGAGTAATCATGACCTCTATTTTCTCCTCTTCCTCTTAATTTAGAACTAGATCCTTTATATGGGTTCTCCTCCATATTGCCCATAGGTAAACTTGTAGTTGCACCTTGACTATTATTGATTTTTACCTTTGACATCAACACTTGATTTCAACCACCCATACACTTTACTTTTTCTTCATGGCTAAGTGAAGACCCAATCAGCTGTTTAACTTTCAAAGTATCTAATTTTTTGCACCCTTCTATAGTAATCACATTATGCACCCACTTGGGTGTAAGAGATTTTAAAAATCTCCTTTACAACCCATCATCTTTCACTACTTCACCATATGTTCTCATCTTATTCACTGTATCTGTCACTCCAATAGAATAATCTTCAACTTTTTCATTACCCTTCATTCTTAAATTCTCACAATTCATTCTCAGGGTTTGAAGCTTTGCAACCCTCACCTTATCTGTCCCTTGATATTAACTTTCTAAAGCTATTCATGCTTCCTTTGCTATCTTGCTTGCTACACTTCTTGGATAAATATTTGGATCTATTCCTCTTTGAATGTAGAAAAGCTCTTGATCATCCTTTTACTCCTCTTCTTTCTTTTGTCTTATCTTTTGCATTGAATATACTCCAATATTGATGTTTATTATACCTGCTTGCTATGATCCTATGCTCCATTGCATATTAATGCTTTTTTTCAACTGATCTTTCCTATAATCAACATTTATCTTTGAACCGTATAACTGACATTGAAGTATTGTTTGCTGCCATTATAGCTATCAAACAAACTGAGATTTTCTCTCAAAGTCTCAGGATCTTGAATTCTGTTGAAGGAGCTTCAGATCTAAACTTGTCCAATTTAATTCTCACTTACATGGATAAAATTTTGTGCTAATAAAACTCTCCATTGATACCACTATCAATACATTTTCTATGGGACAGTGCTGCTTAGAACTTATACACCAAAACAAACTTTTATTTATTCTGAAATCGTCTTCCTTGAGTTTTGAATTACAATATGAAATTTTCCTTTTCAGAACACTTTCCTTCTTTTGTTCTTACAAACTGAAATAATGCATCTTGTACAGAGCTTTACACTTACAAAATATCTGGAAAAAAATTAAAACAATTCTAAATTAAGTCACCTTACATGTACTTTTCCAATTGGGCAATTAAAACTAAAAGTTGGGTGACTAAACATAAACACTTATCTTAAAAATATGGACTGACTTTTTTCTTTCTAAAACAACAACTAATTAATAAATAAGAAACTTAAATTTAGTTTCCTAAACATAATATTGGACTGCTGTAGAATAACTCCTAAAATATAATTGCTATTATTAGCTGCTTCCAAAATTCTAGCAAACTGTAGAATGTATGAAAATGTTTTTAGCAACAACTGCTATTATCTTTATCAACAATTGTTTGTTATCTTTGCTGGCAACTTTTGGTTGCCTTCATTAGCAACTGGGATGTGTTCATCAACAACACTTCAACTTCGTTAGCATTTTGGAGTTTGACATCAGATTTTCCAACAGAAAATATGCCTGCTCTAGGTTGCTAAGACTGTTGCTGCTTGCTTTTGTATATGATTGTTCTAGTGCTCCCTAAAGTCTAATGGGAAATAATGAAGATCAAAACTTATACTATTCCTGCCCTTGACCACCCCTTTCTCTATATATAATTTAAATTTTTGTGACTTGTTGCTAATTAAAACTTAATCTGCCTTTGATTGATCACTATGTCCATATATAGCAGATGTAACTAAATTTGAAAGTACTTGCTTTCGTGAATAGGTGCACCCTCCATATATAGCATAGTACCGAGACTTCCGGGTGTCGGATGCCCTGAGGCGCCCCGGCGGTGCTCTGCGCTGAGCTGCGGCATCGCTTGACGGCGCCAGGCATGAGGAGGACTGGCTTGGCGCCAGACGGGCGGCGATCTTCCTTCTGGGACGCGGCGGCGCAGCGGCTAAAAAGGCCAAAAAACATTAAAAACTCTAAATTTTTTTAAACTGTTTTTTTAATTATATCTTCTATTTCGCCCTAAAAGGGCACTCATTTCATTCATTTGGCAAAATAGGAGAAGAAGAGAGAGTTGTGAAGAAAAATAGGAGGAGAAGAGAGGGCAACCAGCAACTTGTTGAAGAAAAATCCAAGAGCATATATCATTTGGGGAGCTTCATACCAGCAAGGAGGTGCATTGAAAGCTCATTACCAGTGATTTGGAGGAGTTTCTATTGCATTCCAAGCTAAATCTAAGAGGTAAGTTCGATTTTAATTGAGTTTTTTTGTGTTTTTTTAACAAATATTTCATTGTAATTTGTAAAATTCACTATTCTTTTGAGTTTGCATATTTTTTTTACAAACCCTACTTGCAACTTAAATAATTTTAGAAACCCTATTTTGTGCAGCCACATTCATTTGCAAATCATACCATATTATTATTTTCACAATGTCTCATACCCCAGTCAGAAAAGACCCTGCTTGGAAACATGCTGAAATCTTTCCCGGAATGAAAAAAGGAGACGCCAAATGTTTCTATTGCAAAACAATATATCATGGAGGCATAAATCGATTAAAATATCATCTTGCACGCATACCCGCCCATGATGCAGTGGGTTGCTCTGTAGCACCTCCTGAGGTTGTTCGTGAAGTACAGGTGCAATTAGAAACTTTTGAAATGCAAAAAGAATTGAAAAAGAAACAGAAGCAGGAGTTGTTGAGTGTTCGAGTTGGACAGGGACTTGGTGCTGTTGGAGATGCTTCTTCCATGCCTCCATACCGTCTTAGTGCTAGTGCTTCTGGTAGTGCTTCTGTTTCTGCATCAGCAATGCCTATGCGTACTCCTAGTGCTGGTGGCGCTGCTACTGCTAGTGGTAGTGGCAGTGTTAGCATTGGCCCTAGAGTTCGTAAATCTAGGGTGGACTCATATTTTGTACCACGCACTACCCCTGGTTCCCAACCGTCGCTTGAGAGCATGGGTTGGAACAAGGACGCACATGATGCAGCCAAAAAGGCAATTGCAGACTTTTGGTACTACTGCACCATTCCCTTCCATGTAGCCAGGTAATTTTTTTTCGTTTAATTGTTTTAAAATTTATATTTAAATTTTAGAATCTAGATGTATCTCATTATCTCATTATCGAATTCAAATTTTACAATACTTATGTAACTTATCAATTTATGTATGACATGTTATAGGTCACCTTTCTGGCAAAACATGGTTGATGCGATAACTATATGTGGGGCGGGGTTCAAAGCCCCTAGTGAAGATGAATTAAAGGGCCCACTTTTGACTCAAAAGGTGGCAGATGTGAAAGCACAATTACAGGAGCAACGCAAGCAGTGGAGCATGATTGGTTGCACCATCATGACTGATGGTTGGACTGATAGGAGAAATAGGACGTTGCTTAATTTCCTAGTTTCCTCCGGAGGTAATTGTTCTTCCTTCAATGCATTGGAATTTGAATTTTATTTAGTGAATCACATAATTTAATATGGCTGATTTATGTTTTTTAATTTATTGAATAATTGGTTTTGTTTTTTTTTTCAGGTGACACCGTCTTCATTAAGTCCATTGATGCTTCTGGCCAATTCAAAAATGCCACATACCTATGTGAGGCCATAGAGGACGTGATAGCTGATGTGGGGGAAGAAAATGTAGTGCAAGTGGTGACAGACAATGCAGCAAATTATGTTGCTGCTGGTAAATTATTGATGGAGAGGCACCCTACTATTTTTTGGACTCCATGTGCCGCCCATTGCATTGACCTCATGTTGGAGGATCTTGGGAAGCTCCCATGGATCAAAACATGTGTGGAAGCAGCAAAAAACGTTTGCAAATTTGTATACAACCACACATGGGTGCTTAACCTTATGAGGCAATACACGGGGTTGAGGGAGTTGTCTCGTCCTGGCATCACCAGGTTTGCAACAAATTTTATCACGATGCAATCCTTGATTCGGTCAAGGGCAGCTTTGAGGCGCATGTTTACTAGTGAGGAGTGGTCTTCCTCATCCTTCTCTACAAGCACTGCAGGGATTGCTGTGGCTGATTGCATTTTTGATGAGCAAGGTTTTTGGACACCAATGGATGAGATTGTGAAGGTAAAATTTAATTCTTTATTATGTTCTAATTTTTAATCATATCTTACTTTTATTTGTTTATTTTCATTCACACTTATTTGTGCAACATGTTTGCACTTTGCAGTTTATTGAGCCCTTGCTAGTTCTCCTACGAGTTGCAGATGGGGAGAAGCCCGCAATGGGCTACATATATGAGGGCATGGATAGGGCCAAAGAGGCCATTAGATCAGTTTATGGTGGAGTTGAGGAGAAGTATCGTCCCATTTGGGATATCATTGATAGGAGATGGCAAAACCAACTTCATAGGCCCATCCATGCAGCCGCATGTTTCCTGAATCCGGCCTTCCAATTCCACCGCGATCTCCATACAGATAGAGAAATTCTTAGTGGGCTCTACACGACATTGGAGCGGATGTTGCCTGCTGTTACTACACAGGTGGTGCAGGAGATAGATGCCTTCACTAAGGCACATGGAGACTTCTTTGCACGTCAAATGTGCAAAGATAATAGGACAACATTACTACCAGGTAAAAATATATTTAAGGGCATAATTTTCATCTCTTTATATTATAATTTATTATTAAATGTTGAACTTGAACTTGAAACTTGAAATGAGATTGATTTTGTTTCTTTTTCTCATCTCAGATAGCTGGTGGAATATGTTTGGTTCTGATACACCGAACCTGCAAAATATTGCCATTCGTATATTGAGCCAGCCATGCAGTTCATCTGGTTGTGAGCGCAATTGGAGTATGTTTGAGCACATACACTCCAAGAAGCGCAATAGATTGACAGTGGAGAGGATGAACGACTTGGTATATGTTCATTACAATCTTCGGCTCAGATACAGGAAGCTTTTTGACCATGACAAAACCCCGATCAATCTAGACGAGGTTGATCCACAGTCTGAGTGGACCACTGAGGCTACAGATGCAGTCTTTAGTGATGAGGACCTTGATTGGGTGGACCAGGCAGAGAGAGAGGCCGAGGTTGTAGCCATGGCTGAGGAGGAGGCTAGAGCACGAGGAGACATAGCTACTGGTGGTGAGAGTGGTATGGGGACTCAGACACAGGCAGAGACTATGGCTGCAGCTGCAACATCATCCAGGCCCTTTAGACGCCTTCGTAGGAAGGATGCAGAGTCATAGAACATTTTGATTTGATGTCATATTTCATATTTCATATTTGTATGGAACATTTGATGTCATGGATTTCATATTCCATGAGTTTTGTATACATTTGACTAATTTTATATATCTAAGTATGTTATTTCCTTCAGCAACGCAACTACAATGTGTACCTTATACTTATGTAATCGTTGTATACTTATGCATGTGATCAAATTTGCTTTTATTTGTGTTGTATTCAATAAAGGGTGCTTGAAACAAGTTTTAAATCCTTAAAAATCTCTAAATTTCTAGGGTTTTTCAACTTTTTTTTAATTTTGCCGCGTCTGCGCCGCGTCCGCGTCCGGAGTCGCCGAGTCCCGCGCCGAGTCGCCCTCGCCGAGTCTGAGCCGCGTCCGCGTCTCGTTACTATGATATATAGCATTGGAGATTTTTGACAAAGTTCGGTTGGTCTCTATGTTAAGCATATTTCCATGTATAACTATAGATACACACGATTTAATCAAAACATTGTCAGCTCTTTTTGTAGCGCGTGCCATATTGGCAAATGCAAGTTTTACCTCAAAACCCTAGACCATTCTTACATATGGGTGTGAGACTATGCTTAAAAATGTAACTCTCTCTTGACAAAAGCATTTCTTGTTGTGCTTGTGGTGCACGATAGTGTAATGGGTTTGTAAACTATCAAACAAAATCAGTTTCCATGCCCTAAGGTGCACACTTGCATATGCCATTTGAAATTATTTTGAAAGTCACAGTTTTCTCTTCCTTAATATTGCGTGCGCCTATTTATACCAATGCATCCTTTCGCTTTTTCAAAGTTTTGATCTATATATTGGAGGGTGAACACCTCTTGATGGGTTTCCTTGGATGTCCTCGTTGCTTCCTTCAAACGAGAATATCACTAGAGCTATTGGAAGGGACATTTACAAACAATACATCCAATTCACTTGAACCTCCCCTCTTGTGCCACTCAACCCAAGCCTTGCTTTTTATGCTGAGCATTTCCTATAGGTTGAAGATGGTATATGTTGTACCCAAACCAAATTTTTTGCTTCATTAAGGCATTTTGCTTAAAAGAGTCTAAACCTTGCTAAAATGATGTCAAATCACAGTTTTGGGCAATATCAAGCATGGAGTTTGCTCAGTGTTGTGTTAGTCAAAAGTAGCTGTTGAGCAGTACCTGTTGATCAAAACCTGAACCTGAGACTCGGAATGAGGTATTTCACGATGCAAGAGCATTTCACGACAAGTTCTTATCCCCGCATGGTCATTTCAGTGGCCAGAAGGGTGATTTTAGAGATCAAATTTATGAAGATTTTTCAAGTAGAAGCAAATCTGCGCCCCTGTAGCTCAGGGGCGCCCTTCTCTTTGAAGGCCCAAATCTTGTTGCATGTGCTTGCAAATGCAATCAATCTCTTCAGAATTAGTCTGGTTATTTGATGAGCTATCCTGCGAGGTTATCTGGGGTTTACAACTCTGGTTGCTGAGGTTAGAAGCTGAAGGTTGAAGAAGTTGCAGATTGCAGAAGATGGTCAGTTCACAGTTTTTGCGCCCCTGTAGCCCAGGGGCGCCCTTCTTAAAGGAGGTCTAAATTATGTTATTCCTGCTCATTGATACATTCATTCTCTTCCTAATTGGCCCAGCTATCCGGCGAACTATCGAATGCAGACATCTGAGTCTCAGAGCTCCGACAGTCGAGGTCAGAAGTTGAGGTAACAAGGGGGATTTACATCGAAGAAAGTTGTCAATTGCCAAAACTGTGCCCCTGTAGCCCAGGGGCACCCTTCAAGATGACCCTTGAGATGGATGAAATTGCAGATGAGGTCTTCTTGACATCTGTGCTACTCTAGTCCGGTTTCGCAACGCATCAGTCAGCCAGTCAATCCGACATTTCGAGTGATCGTTGCAGAGATTCTACCAGGCACGTAAATCAGAGGGTGTAGAAACATGAAATATACACTGTAGCCTTTGTAGGCCAGGGGTGCCCAGCCTTTTGGCCTGTCAAATGGAGTTTTTTGCTTTTGCAATCTTCATGGGACTTGTGAGGAATTACTCCAGCTTTCCAACGAGCCCAACCGTCAGCATTTGGGATTTGGCAAACGCTCGTACGTGCGAGGTCTTTGTAGAATACTGAAAAACGAAGATAGCGCAGAAAATGGCTAAGTATGGAGCATATATTTTAAAAAGAAAAGGCTATCATCTCTTTGAGGTCTTAGAAGCAGTTTTCTCGCGTCGTCACTTCCAGAGACATCTCTTGTAAGTGTTGATGTTTAGCAGCTTCGGGCTCATTCTTCCAGCCTCTTGTGACTACATTTATTTGTGATAATTAATGTGAAGGGGCGCTTCACATGGCAACAATGTAATTATCATTTTGGCCGACCTACCTTGTATTCTCATCTTGGCTGACCTTCCTTGTATTTGTAATTATTATTTGTAATTATGTCGACCTAGATCTTGAAGAGGTGCGACCTCTCTATTGATATGTATTTATAGGAGGTCATTTCCACTCCATTGGATATCAAACAAGTTCGATTCCTTCCTACAAGCAAGTGCGAATTCTATCAAGAGCAGCTCCTTCTATCAAGTGCGAATTTCTTCTAAGGCAGATTGCAAATCCATTGAAGAGCATATTTGTGTTCAAGGAAGAGCAGATTGTTATCTGTTATTGCAGCCATTGCTGGTGCTGAATATTGACCTTGTATTAGGCCTCATTGTAAAGAGACTTGTTGGCATTGCTCATATATATAAGAGATATATTTGTTGCTGGGTTTTTCTCCCTCAAGAGGAGGGTTTTCCCAGGGTATCTGCTGTGTTATTGTGTCTGATTTTAAATTAATTTTTTGTGCATTAAATCTGATCATAAAACTAACATGGTATCAGAGCGGGTTTAGATCTGATCAGATTTGGCCAAGCAATTCTAAGTAGATTCAAATGCAGACCTTGAGACGAACTTCATCATATTTGCTGTGAGCAGTATTTAGATAGTCTTGAAGACTTCTAAGGTTGTCAATCCTTAAAATGTTAGAAGGCTACAGAGATAATGGTTCGACGAAATTTCAAGGCACAAATATTTCTGAAGATATCAGCCTTTATCTTGAAGTCTATCATTCAAGAAATTTCTTTGCTGCTAGCATTTGCCAGGTCTTACAAGAGACCTACAGTCAGGCCGTACAGACTTGATGAGAAGTCGTTTTCTACTTTGGCTAATGCGCTTGTGTTGAGAGTGGTATTCTTTAATACTTGGGGCGGCTGGGGTAATGGCACCCTTCAACATTCTTTCTTGAGTGGAGAAAAGGATACTTGGAGCTAGGAGTCAGAATTTGTGTAGTCACAACCTACTGATAAATCTATATCAGATTTCCAGTTCTTTACTTAAGCTTACGGTTGTGCGCCTGAAGGAGAGTATGTGGATGATCCTACATCTAATATGTCTTGCGTGCTGTATTACTCTGTTTCTGAGTTAAGATGGGCCTGTGAGAGGAGAAACAATTTTCTGTGCAATGGGAAGATTGTGGTGTACCAACAAAAAGAGATAAGTATTTTTTTTTGTACCCTTTAAATCATTTTTCATCTAGGCTGTAATTCAGGTTGCTGAGTTGTGCAAATCTGACATTGTTTATTTGAACATGTGTGTTTAGAAAGAGATCGTGGTTTCTCTTGAATAGTGATCATTGAGACAAGATCCTTTGGAGTCACAAATTACTCCTTGCAAGTTGGTTCATGCAAATTGTGAAGATCTCTGAGTGTGACTCTGAGATGAAAGGAGAACTACAACTTCGTTGTGATAGGATGGTCACATCGATAACATTCTCTTTGTGCATGGGCTATGATGGTGCCTTGAGAGGCCTGATTCTATGTTGTATATGTTGGCTGCATAATGTGTTTGAGAAATCTGAGTTGAGCAGATTGTCTCTTGTTGTGCTGAGATTAACTCTTTCGAGAGGAGAAAAAGATGGAAGAAAGATATATCAGGATCAATAAAGATAAGTTCTATTACTTCTTTACTTTTGATCTTTTGATATTTTGCTTTTTATATATAATCTATTATTATTATTATTAATCGTTTAAATGCAGATTGGATTGAGAAGCAAATGAATGATAAATTATTTATCTGTGATTATTTAAGGAGATTCTGATCAGATAAATAATTCATGTTCATGAATTCCTTATGTAGTTATTAATTCGTGCTATAACATTGAGATAGTAAATCATGACGGACCAAGAAGTGTAAGAGATTGCTTTCAAGAAGAGCTTGATGCATCTTGTAGGCTGAAGCATGGAGACTTGATCAAGCTTGCAGCCATGGGTCTGAGTTGATGACTGGAGACATCTCTCGAAGACGAAGAGCCTATTTAGATTGTCATTGTGTTCAGTTCTTCGAAGAATGAGAGGTTTCAAGGCTCGAGTTGAGAGCATGATCGGGAAAAGGATTGAGGTCCTGAGACCTATCAATGATAAGATTTCACTTCCGATGAATTTCTTTGCAATCTCTGAGGCAGGGATCAAGAGGGAGTTTTGTGACTCAGTGAGATGAAGTGTAGGTTGCAGTATTGCAAGGCCGATGCTAAAGTCCTTGAAAGACCTCTTCAGCTGTTGAGATCAGAATTGCACAAGACAATCATTTGGATTTGATATTGGTAGCTACGCAAACCTATTCAGAATAGAGTAATCTACTATGAGGTCGAGGAGGTTTACCCTGAACTCTCTACTATACCAGAGGTGTGCACTGAGGCAAGTGTTGCAGGCAATCTTGGACGAAGAGGTCAGAAGGTTGATGCAAGTGCTTGAAGATTCAGAGGGAGCCTACTGAACCTGAAGAAGATGGTAATCTAGTTGATCTTGGTTCTTTATGTTGATTTAATTCTTATTGAAGAATATCATCTCATTATCAATGCAAGGAGGAGTTAGCTTCTGAATTTGAAATGAAGGATCTTGGTTACATTACTTCCTTGGTTTAGAAAGAATGACAAAGGCTTATTGAGTTCATCCTGAGTCAAGGGAAGTACAATATTGACATTCTGAAGAGTTTTGGTCCATGTCTACACCTATGGAGACCAACTTGCAAAAGCTGAAAGAGGCTGCAGCTAGTTCAGACTTGGTGGATCCTACGATGTACAGACAGTTGATTGGGTCCTTGATGTATCTAGTTAACACTAGACCAGATATTTGTTATGCTGTGAGTGCACTTAGTCAGTTCATGTGTGAACCGAGACATATACATCTTGTTGCAACAAAACATATCCTGAGATACTTGCGTGGCACAGTTGGATATGGGTTGAGATATTCTTCAGATGTGGACTTGGAGCTGCATGGTTTTACTGATTCTGATTAGGTAGGGAGTGCCACTGATCTGAAAAGCACCTCTGAATGTTGCTTCAGTTTAGGGTCTGCTATGATATCCTGGTGCAACAGGAAGCAGTCTTCAGTGGCACTGAGCACTGCAGAGGCCGAGTATATTGCAGCTTGTGTGGCAGCTCGAGAAGCAGTGCAGCTTCAGAAGCTCCTTGCAGGATTGTTTGGACAATCGTTGGAGCCAACTGTCATTCATTGTGATAATCAAAGCTGTGTGAAGATTTCTGTCAATCTAGTGTTTCATGACAGAACTAAACATGTTGAGATCAAATACCACTATATCAGAGATATGGTATTGAGGAAAGCTATACAGTTGAGGTATATCAACAGTGATGAGTAGACGTCAAACATTCTCACCAAGCCTCTCTCCAGGATAAAGTTTATATACTTTCGAGATAAGCTTGGTATGGTGGAGAATTCAACCTAAACTGAGGAGTCTCAGTATTAGTGATCCTCATTAATGAGTTCTTCTCTGTGAGAGAAGTTTGAGGTGAAATCCCTTGATTAATGAGTTCTTCTCTGTGAGAGATGTTCGAGGTGAAATCCCTTGATTAATGAGTGCTTCTCTGTGAGAGAAGTTCAAGGTGAAATCCCTTGATTAATGAGTTATTCTCTGTGAGAGAAGTTCGATGTGAAATCCCTTGATTAATGAGTTCTTCTCTGTGAGAGAAGTTTGAGGTGAAATCCCTTGATTCCACCCTCTGGTAGAGCCATGGTGGATGTCATGTGTGTGACTCCATGACAACTTCACGTGAGAGAGTCCGTGATGATTCCTCTTGTATTTGTGTTTTCACCCTCTGGGAGAGCCATGGTGAAAGTCATGTTGAGGTGACAACATCACGCAAGTGATGAACACTTGTACATACCATACATGGTTGATATCACGATGAGGTGATATCGTTTCCTTTCCACATATGGTTGTAGCCATTGTGGTTGACATCACGATGAGGTGATGTGTCTTATGTAGCTGAAAGTATTTCTCCCTAGTTGAGAGGGAGTGTTGATGTTTGGCAGCTTCGGGCTCATTCTTCCAGCCTCTTGTGACTACATTTATTTGTGATAATTAATGTGATGGGGCGCTTCACATGGCAACAATGTAATTCTCATTTTGGCCGACCTACCTTGTATTCTCATCTTGGCCGACCTTCCTTGTATTTGTAATTATTATTTGTAATTATGTTTTCTTATGGTGGCCGACCTAGATCTTCAAGAGGTGCGATCTCTCTATTGATATGTATTTATAGGAGGTCATTTCCACTCCATTGGATATCAAACAAGATCAATTCCTTCCTATAAGCAAGTGTGAATTCTATCAAGAGCAGCTCCTTCTATCAAGTGCAAATTTCTTTGAGGGAAAATTGCAAATCCATTGAAGAGCATATTTGTGTTCAAGGAAGAGCAGATTGTTATCTGTTATTGCAGCTATTACTGGTGCTGGATATTGGCCTTGTATTAGGCCTCATTGTAAAGAGACTTGTTGGCATTGCTCATATATATAAGAGATATATTTGTTGCTGGGTTTTTCTCCCTCAAGAGGAGGGTTTTCCCAGGGTATCTGCTGTGTTATTGTGTCTGATTTTAAATAAATTTTTTGTGCATTAAATCTGATCATAAAACTAACAGTAAGTTGTTCTAGCTATGCAACGAGACAGACGGTGAGCAAATCAGGTCACCCCAGCTCTCGATATCAGAGGTCAAAGTAGGGCATCTGGTCGAGAGTTGTACTTTTGACAAAATGGTGTTTAAGCCTTCTTAGGCCAGGGGTGCCCTTGCTTTTGGGGTCCCTAATGCAGTCCTCTGATGCCTTACGTACAATCGTTGGATGCAGAATACTTCCAGTCACGCAGTGAGCTCACCATCTAGTCAACAGGGTTCATCATTTGTTGTCAGCAGCTGTGTGAAGCGTTAGATGGCAGAACAGAGAAATGGTTAAGTCTGGTGTCGTAAAATCAATTTAATCAAGGGCGCCTAATTCTTTGAGGTGTTAAACGTTGGTTTTAGCAGTGATGATTCCCAACAGACATTTGATCCTTGCTCTGTAGGCTTCGTAATGAATATCCCAGCTCGCTCTCAATGTCATCCAATCACCCAGAAATCAGTGCTGAATATGGTCAACTGTAACTTTGTAGTTAGCTACAAAGTAGGAAGTTAGTCAAAAACGTCATATCTTGAGCAAATGGACGCCTATGAGGACAAATGAGGACTTTTCGAAATCAGTTAAGTCTGCTGGACAAGTCCAAGTGCCTTACGTGGTTTGTCAACTGAATAAAATAATAATAAATATTTATTTTGCATGTCAAAGCATTAAATGGTGATTTTCTGAATTTGGCGCCTCGTTATGCTGGGATTTAAAAAATGCATGTAATTGCAAAGTGAATATTATTTTATTTCGGACTCCGAGACAGTGTCAGTGTAACTGGAGGGGGTCCAATCAGAATCATTCTATTTTCAGTTGAGGTTTTAAATCTTGCAGTCACCTTTGAGGTGCAAATTTATTCTATTTAAACATGGCACTTGGCATTAATTCATTATCTAGCTTCAGAAATTCGTATTTCGTCATAGGCAGAGCGAATTTTCTCCAGTGTTGGGTGATTTTGTTAGCAATCAAATTTAGAGACATCAGTAATTCCTTTTGCAGGTACCAGTCCACAGTAATCAACAAATTTGAGAAGCCCGTGGCGATTTTGACAGAGGAAGAACACAAAAAAAACGTCTTTTCTCCTCTTAGATTCATCAAAATTCCCTCAAATTCAATTCGCATGTTAAAAAAAAAGGCAAATTTTGGCAAAT
>VDFB02326361.1:0-16798 GCA_007258455.2 Sequoia sempervirens | reverse complement strand
AAGGTTCTTCTTTTGATTTTACTCAAGCCTTGTCTCAGGTAAAGATGTATGTCCCACTTCTAGAAATGATGAAAATTAAGGAGTACAGGGACAGTGCAATGCAATTGATAACAAATGAGAGTGAAAAACATGTAAGTACTGAAAATAAAATGGTTGCAAAAAATAAGCAAGATAAAGTAAACATCCCAAAAATCTGCTTGAGTAATGTATTGACAAGTCCGCCACAGGTTGATCCTTTCTTTATCACATTACTCATAAATAATAAATTATTGAGGAATTGTATGATAGATTCTAGTGCCGCCATGAATATTATGCCAGTAGGAGTGATGAAACAACTAGACATGTGGGTGGATACACATGAAGGAAAGTGTTACACAATGGATAACCGACCTGTTCCTATGGTTGGTATAATGAAAGATGTAGAAGTCAAGTTAGCTGCCTACCCTCAAGTAGCTTACAATATTGATATAACAGTTATAGACACCCCTCCTCAATTCGGTATGCTTTTATCAAGGCAATGGATGGCGTCTATTGGTGGAAATGTCCAGTTCGATCTGTCTTATGCAACCATTCTTGTAAATGGCCAAGAAGTGAAATTGTACTGGGAGCCGAGGATGAATCAGCTCATTGATTATGTGCCATAAGACCAAATCAATTGCTTTTGTGATGTTGATCTTGGGAGTTTCAAAATAGAACCAGCACAACCAGAATTGATTAATAGTGATCCTATTGAGAAGCATGCTGCAAGGAACCACAATGGTGTGTGGAAGATGTATTTTGATGGAGCCTCCAGCCAAGAAGGCAATGGAGTTGGGATAGTATTTGTTTCGCCTGAAGGTAATACATTTAAGTATTCATTCTTGTTAACTTTTGAATACATGAATAATGTGGCGAAGTACAAAGCTCTATTAACTGGATTGAATATAGCAGTGAAGCATAAAATAAAGTTGTTGGCTATTCTAGGAGATTCTGAGTTAGTTATCTCGCAAGTTAAGGCGAAGTATACAGCAAAAAATAAAAGATTAAAGCAATACAGAAATGTTGTATGGGATACAATAGAATTGCTTGATGCTTTCTCAATTGAGTGGGTGGATAGATCGAAGAATATAATGGCAGATTTTCTAGCTAATGTAGCATTGAAGAGAGATGATATTACGCTGGCAAGAGTGTCACAAATTGAATTCAAAACAAGGCCTACTGTGCCTGATAATGTATATAGCTGGCAAGTTTTTAATGATGACACTGATCTTTTAAAATTCCTTCACTGTATAGACCAGTATGAAGCTCAAGAGATTGATTTCAGTGCTTTTGTTGAAGAAGTTGATGGAAAAGAGACAGTCTTTGGAAAAGAGATCTTGCAGCTTAAAACAAATAAGATTCCTAAAGGCTTGGTGGCATTAGAGAGGGTATATGATGGAAGTGATCGGTCTTTAATAAAGCAAACACCGGTTGGAAGGGATGACATTGAAGAAATTATTTTGGGAACTAAGATGGCACCAAAAAAGGTGTACATAGGTAAAAAGATCAGTCCTACAATTAGAAAAATGTTGATTGAATTGCTAAGAAAGTATAAACATGTGTTTGCTTGGTCTTATGAAGATTTGAAAGCATATAGAGAAGACTTGTTTTAGCATGAAATACCATTGAAGCCAGATGCTAAACCATTCAGACAAAAGCAAAGGCCGATAAATCCAACTCTAGAACCTAAAATGCAGGAGGAGTTGGCGAAGCTTAGAGATGGTGGAATCATTAAGCTAATTAGACATTCAACATGGGTGTCAAATCTGGTCCCTGTCAGAAAGAAAAATGGAGACATCAGATTATGTGTAGATTTCAGAAATCTAAACATAGCATCCCTTAAAGATAATTATCCTTTGCCTAATATGGAGGCCATATTGCATAAGGTGATAGGCTGTGAATTGTTGTCCATGATGGATGGATTTTCAGGGTATAACCAGGTCAAGGTTAAAGATTTTGAGCAATACAAAACAACATTCACAACCCCTTGGGGAACATATGTTTATCTGAGGATGCCATTTGGTCTCACTAATGCAGGGGCGACTTTTCAAAGAGCCATGGATGTGGCCTTTGCTGATTTGATCAATGTTCTCATGGTGGTGTATCAGGACGATCTCACTGCTTACTCTAAGAAGGCTGAGGATCATGTTCATCATTTGGAAAAGGTATTTATAAGAGCCCTTGAATATGGTATTAGCTTAAACCCCAAGAAATGTAATTTTGCTATCACAGAGGGTAAGCTTTTGGGGTACATTGTTTCAAAGGAAGGGATTAGGATAGACCCTGAAAGGGTGGAGGCTATTGATAAAATCCCTGTCCCCAAAACTGTTAAGGTGATACAATCATTCTTTGGACAGATAAATTTTGTTAGAAGGTTTGTTTCTAACTTTGTTGAGATTGTCAAACCAATATCAAAAATGTTAAAGAAAGGACAAAAGATAGAATGGACTGCAGAAGCTTTGGAAACTTTTGTGTCTATAAAACGAGCTATCAAGGAGGCTCCTGTTCTTAAGTCGCCTGACTTTTCAAAATCTTTCCAGATTTTTTCATTTGCCTCAATGCATACTGTTGCAGCTGTCATGCTACACAAGAATGAAGACGGCTATGAGCAGCCCATATCTTTTTTCAATAAATCATTACAGGGTTCCGAACTAAAGTATGATATAATGGAGAAGCAAGCATTCGCGTTAGTGAAAGTTGTAAAAGCTTTCAGGCCATACTTGGTTGGAGCAAAGGTAGTTGCTTATGTTCCTCATGCAGCTGTCAAAGATATTCTGACACAATCTGAAGTAACAGGGAAAAGATGCAAATGGATCAACAAAATCCAGGAATTTGACTTGGAAATTCAAATTACTAAACTGGTCAGAGGTCAGGGTTTAGCTAAACTAATGGCAGAAGCAAATTTTGAAGCAAATCAGATTTGTAATGTAGAAGGAGAAGATGTAATTGCGAGCATTGAGCATACTCAATGGTATGCAGATATCATGCATTATCTTAAACATATGAAGTGTCTAGAAGGATTGAATGATAACCAGAAAAGAACGCTGAAGTTGCAGGCGTCAAAATATGTTTTTATGGATGGGGATTTATTTTGGAAAAATAGGGATGGTGTATTATTATTGTGTTTGGATGAGTTTCAAGCTAAACATGTTTTGAGTGAAATGCATGAGGGAGTATGTGGAGGACATTACTCAGCAAAGACAACAGTGCATAAAATTCTCAGGGCAGGCTATTATTGGCCTACAATTTTTAATGACTCTTTTGCATATGTGAGAAAATGTGAAGCTTGCCAAAAGTTCTCTGGGAAATTGAAATATCATGGAGCTTTGCCATTAAGACCTTTGCAGGTTGATGCCCCTTTTCATCAATGGGGAATTGATTTCATCAAAGAAATACAAGAAAAATCAAGAGGTGGACATAGGTGGATATTGGTGGCCACTAATTATTTCACCAAGTGGGTAGAGGCCATCCCAACTAAACAAGCTACAAGTAAGGTGGTGGCATAGTTCCTGATGGATAATATTATTACTAGATTTGGTACACCAATGAGGTTGATTACTAATAACGGGATGTGTTTTAGATCAGATGAATTTAGAGGCTTTTGTAGCACATATGGTATTGCCATTTCTTATGCAGCTCCTTATCATCCACAGGCTAATGGACAAGCAAAATCTAGTAATAAGAGTCTTCTGAAGATTATAAGAAGGATGTTAGATCAAAATAAGAAGGCTTGGGATTCAAAATTAAGATTGGTTGTATGGGCTGATAGAATTACGGTGAAGAAGGCAATTGGGAAGTCCCCATTTGAGTTAGTGTATGGAACACAGGCCAGAATGCCCTTGCAAAACTTGTTACTAGTTTACAGGTTTGTTCTTCAAGAAGATTTAGATATTCCTGAACCCATGGGGGAAAGAATGGAGTAGCTAGCTAAATTGGATGAAATGAGGAGAGTGGCTCAAAATCAAAATATAAAGTTGCAGAAGCAGATGAAATATTTATTTGACAAAAAGGCAAAGGATAGGAAATTTGGAGAAGGTGATCTGGTACTGATGTGGAATGCAAGGTGCCAGGAGAAGGGAAAACATGGGAAGTTTGAAGCCTTATGGCTAGGGCCTTTTGTGTTGGTTGGAAAGAAAGGTGAAGACTCATACTATTTGTAGAATATGGCTGGTGAAGATCAGGAATTGCCTTTACATGGGAAATTTCTGAAACATTTTTCCTCTTAAAATAATGCAGAGGATTAAGGGTTGCCAGTGCATGGACAACTCTTGATGGTCCTCTTTGAAATTCTATTCCATGCACAGTAGTTTAGGAAATGAAAGGAACAGGATTTGCAAGTACATGGACAATCCTCATTTTCCTTCTTTTCAAATAAAATTTTCCATGTATAGTAGTATAGGGTCTCATTCATTTCCATTGCCATTTGTTCCACTCTGCTCACATGTTCCATCACTTTGAGTTTGGTCTGCTCACCCAGAAATATGAATCCTTGCAATGATCTCACTATCATTCATCCCTAGACAGATCCACTGTTAGAACTATAAAATTTTGAAATTTTTACATTCTATTGCATCCAAAAGTTCCAGTATTGAGTTCTCATTATAAGCATCAAAGTCCTTCTTTGTATTAGCTTGCTTGTTTTCTGTCATAAAATCCATTGAATCCATCAAGTCTTTCATTTTTCATTAAAAGACCCGAATCGGCAAGACATTGTAAAAGTCTCCCCGACCTGATTTTTCACTAATATATGTTTGTTGCAGACTATCGGCGGGACAATTTGCTTGTTTCGGCGACAAAAGGAATCATTTCGGCAAAGGGGAGTCATTGTCGGAGTGAAGTCATGGTGAATACAGTGTGTTTCGTCGACCGGTGCATGTGGAAGTTTATCGCTCAAGATAAAGGTGTTCGGGAAAATGTTTCGGTGAACTAATTTTTTCTTGCCGACAGGCATCCTAAAAAAAGTATATCGGCATATGTTGGGGCATCGGTCTAATGTCAGGGCGAAGACAACATGTCATACCGACTAATGCATAAAGGGGTTGTTTCGGCCAGACTAATTGGTATCGGTATGAACTCATAACGAAATCATTTTGTTTTACCGATTGACTTGCAAACAGATGTCTCGGTAAGACTTATGTGCATCGGGGAAGGTCTAGGCGAAGAGGCCATTGTTTGGACGAACTAAGTTCAAAGGTATTTCAAACCTATCGATGAGAAGCTATGGTGTCTTGCCGATTCAAATCTTATGCCGATGGAGATATGCATCGCCGAGAGAAGAACTTGTCGGCAAAAGTTTCACCGAAGTATGAATATTATACCGACAGATGGTTTGGGGTGAGTTTTTCCAAATAGGAGTAATTTGGAGGAGTGATTTCGGTAGGACATTTGGTGTCGGTGTAAGTTTTCCCGAAGGTTCATTGTCTTGCCAAAAGTATTGTTTCAATGGTTGGGTTTATTTCTTCGGTGAGAAAACTTGGTGGACATGCCGAAATGAGAATTCATCGGTGAAAGGGTGATTTTGTTTTAGCGAATGACAATACATTGAAAGGTACATATCAGTAAGATGCAAAGATATCTGCATAACATCTCCCTGACTTTGAAAGTCACAGTGAAGCGGGTGAAATGAAGATTGTATCGGCAAGAGTACAAATTTGTCTTGGCGACCCAATGTAAATAAAGATTTTTGGTAAAACAGGATGAAGTCTATGAGAGATTTCCCCGAAATCTGCAGGATATAGCGAAGAACATAAAGATAAAGGATTTCAGTCGGTGTGAATAACATTAATGTATGAGCGATTGGAAAATGCTTTGAAGAATACATATCGGTATTGTTCCATGATATCTATGAGACGTTTCCCCGACTTTGAATTGTCATAGCGACATGAAAAGCAGAAGCATTTGTCATCAAGTTGATTCCAGGTGTTGGTAAGACCGCAGAGTGTCTTGGCGAATGATGAAATAAACGTTGAAAAAGGATTTCGCCCCAGATTTGAATTTTTCTCATCGAAAGGACATTTGATGCGACAGTGCCAGTTTCAAAGGAGGCGTCATTTGTGCTTCATTAATGGCACGATGGGATAAAACAGTAATGAAAATAGTTTTTTAATCAATTCCTCATTTTTGAATTGATTGCTGGTGAATTGGCGAGCTGAACAAGAGAACTAAGACAATTTTTCAGTCTGAAGAGCTCAAGTAGAATACTGTAAGTAGTTGCTTCTCTGTTTTTCATATTTTGATTCTGTAAGCTTGAAAAATGGAGTCTTCTGGTTCTAGAAAGGGTAAGGGTAGAAAACTTTGTGAGAGTATTCAGTCGAAGGGAAAGAAACAAAAGACTGATACAGAGCATGAAGGCACTGAAAGGAAGCTAAACCAAGACCTTATTGATCAATTACCTAGTTCGGGGCCTAAAGCTAGAAGGTCCGCACAACTTAGGGTAGAAGTTGACAAGCTGGATGACAAATGCAAGTTCATAGGTGATGTTTGGACTGTTGTAAGAGGGTATGAGCTTTTCAATTTCCACTATCATAGGAGGAATCATTTTGAGCCAATCTATAATCCATGGAAGTTGAATGTAGGGAAATTGGTGTGCCCTAATGTATTTGTTAATGCTGAATTGGTAAAATTGCTTGCTAATCATTATGATCCAAAGTGTAAAGCAATATGTGATCCTTCTGGAAAACCACAGATACATGTGTCAAAAGAAGGAATTGGTGAGGTTTTCAAATTGGAAGGATTTTGCGATGAGGAAATCAATTGTGAAGAGTTGCATAAGGAATTTTTTAGAATGGATACAAGTTACAAGGGTTGGAGGTTACCAATTCACAGGGTTAAATAGGGTAACAAGCCAGAACCTCTGGAAGATAGTGAGGGGACTCCTTATCATGTAGATTTGTTTGAACCCTATATGAAATATACATATTTTTCAGTCTGTCAGGTGTTGGGGATGGATGCCCCGGAATTCATGTCTATGGTGCCAATGGTCATTGCAGCAGACATTCAATATCACAATGCCAGGTTATTTGATTATGCTTCATATATTTCTAAGGAGCTTGACTCAGGATTGATGGCTATAAAGGGTGGAGCTTCCATTGTTCACCTCATAAACTATTCATTGTTGATGCATTTAGTGCTATATTTCGGACAAGAGCTAGGGGTGTGGCCTCCGGAAATGAGAATTTCTCAGACTGGTAAGGAGGGTGAAGCATTTCCTGTTCAGTTGTGGACTGCCATTTGGGACAGCAGGTTTGCTGGTTCTAGTTTTATTCATTTTGAGGAGTATTTTGTAAAGACATTGTATAAATTGTATCATTATCCTTGTAATCATTCATTGACTGATGAGATCAAAAGTTTCCTTCGGCCTAAAGATTTTGATGGGCCAATTGACCATAACTGGGGAGATTGGTATTGTTTAGAGGGAGCTACTGTAATCAGAGTGTATGGATTTGAAGATGCTCCTTTCATTTTGCCAAGGATAGTTCCAAACAGGGTTGCATACTTGGAAATTGTCAGACAAATGGATTACAGTAGTGTGATGCATTTCAGCTCTTTTGGGAAGCAGGCATTTATGCCTAGTACTTTATGCTTTGGTGATTTCACTATGTTGGCTAAAGAGGGATATAATTCAATTCTTGACAGATTGTTGCACTATAACATGAAAAGAGGACCAACCAGGAAATACTTTGACCCTGAGGGGTATATTCATTCAACCAAAGAAAGGATTAATTTTGGAGGGTATCCACATGTACCCTATCATTTTGATGATATGATCAGAAATCTAGATGAAGATGAAGCAGAAAGGGTAGTTGAAAGGTATAACCAAGGGCTACAAGATACTGAGTTATTGTCTTCTGGAGATGAAGAAGCACCAAGAGCTAATGTATCACAGGGTAAAGCATTAAAGGTATCCAGAATGAGGACTCAACAATATGTCTTCCCAATCAGAGAACAAAATATTGAAAGTGGTGATGTTGATGCTAGGCATATGGAGTACAAATCCTTTGTTTCTGATGATGAGTTTATACATTCCCCTAAGTTCAAAGCATTCTTGTACAAGCAGAAGGGGAAGGAGATAAGAGAGAATGTTGATGATATCACTTCTGGAAATGAGGAACAATTGTTGGCTCAATTGAGAAGATGTGTGGATGATGAAATGGAAAATATGACTCCAGAAGTGGGGAGGAAAATGTTGGAGGATGCTGGTGTTATGATATTTCCTGGTTTAGATTTGAATTCTGCATTGGTTTTTGATAGTTTCTTGAAGGGTAGTAATGCTACTCATAAGCTTGATAAGGAAAAGGTGACAGAAGTATATGCAGGCTCCAAATATAATACTGATGAGGGATCAATGTTGATATGGGCTTTGTACCCACCCCACAAGAAATCAGTGGTACTTGATACAGAGAAGGCATTTGGCCATGTCTTGACTTTAAAAGTTGGAGAAGCTAATCTTGTTGCTACTGCTGATATTGGGGTAAATATTGCAAAATTGAATAAAGCACGGATTCAATTATTGATAAAAGAAAGAGAAATGTATAAAGCAAATAATGAGAAATTGCTGAGAGAAAATGATAGACTCAAAGATTTGGTTGGTGTTTCAATGGGAACAACCAAAATGATCACTCAAGGAGAGAGCTCTCGAGCAAAAGACCACTGGGTAGGGTCAAGTTCTTATTCTCAGGGAAAGCATGATGCTATTGCTGCAATTATCAAGAAGAGACAGGATCATTTGATATCCTGGTTGAACAAATTGTGGGGAAAATATTCTCATACTCTTGTTGCATTGAAGGAGCCACAAGAATGGATGGACGAATCATGGAGAAATTTCATGAGTTGGCTCAAAGTGATGAAGCTAGCAGTTCTGCACTTGAGGCTACTAATCACATAATCAATTGCCATCAAAATTTCTATGATGAATTGCAAGGAGATGAACAAGGATTAATTGCAGCTGCTGAGAAAATTGTAATTCCATTTTCTGATAATAATGGGGATTTGAGAGAAGCCACCAAGTGTAAAAATGAATGTGAGTCAATGATGAATGAAATCATGAAGGTAGCTTCTGTAGATGATACAGCATTGGAAGAAGTGAGTAAGCAAAATGAGGAAATGGTCAAAATGGAAGTTACGGTCTAGAATGCTATTGGAGATGTGGACACGTATGAGCGCCAGGATTATTTGGACCATCTCAACAAGACTCACTTATGGCTAAATAGAGCCTAGTCATTCTCTATCTTATGTTTTATAATTTGTATTTTCTATTTCTGAAAAGGATGCGTCCTTTCACATTCTCAATGTATAAATATCCATTTTGTAAACAATATGCAGATATAGATAGAATAGGATAGAGAGTAGAGAATACGGTGGAACACCATGTTTCACAGGGTTGAGACTATGCTGTATGTTTTGAAGCCATGGAAATATCAATGAAAATCATCTGATTTGCTGGCGAATTCTGGTGTCAATTGTTGTGTTATGCCTATTGAAAGAATTATTTGAGTTGTCTCTAAAATTGATGTTTCTTGGTTATTTAGATCAACATAACAAGTTTATGTCTGGTTTATCAGTATGTATTTGTCGTATCTGTGTGATTGGTTGATAGGTTCTTTCAAGGAAGGATTAAATCCTTTTGATTAATCACAGTAATCAGGGAATTTCATTTAGATCAGTAAGAAGAACTCAATAATCACAACCTTGCATTTTTATACTGGTTATAAATAAATATGCCAAACAATTTGAATGAATCCAGAAAGAAGTCAGTTGTCTATGATTTCATTTGACTCCACATATTATATAAGGCACTGGTCTCACCGTTTTCAATCATTTAGTTTTATTCATACTTATTTTACATCTGTTAACTGAGCATATTAGGGTTTAGTTTTGAATGCTGGTATATAATATATACCAAATTTGTTTTATTTTGTCCATTTCAATTTTCCATCTTGGACAAATCATGGCATGAAGATAAGATCAATAGTCAAGTCTGCTTCATTTATTATAGGTACACCCGCCTAGGTCTAGCAGTGCCTAGAGAGTAGAAGGTTTAATTCTGTCAAACCTTGTTCTGTTACCCTAAAATGTTGTGAAAGCTTGCAAACCTTTCATGGTTCAAACCTGCATTTTTGAGACATAAAATATGGTCTGATGGTGTTACTCTTTGTCTTCTCAATAGTATCTTTTGAATAGCCTAAATGCTTGATCAATTGCAAGGTACAAATGTTTAGACTAGCACCTCCATCTACCAAGACTCTTTTGACCTTGTTTTTATGAATGAAAACATCAAGGTGTAAAGCACAATTATGAGATGGTTGTGATGGTAAATCTTGTTCAAATAAGGTGAGAAGATGGATGGCGATATGCCCTACCATAGCTTGAAAGTGATCAATATCAATGTTCTCAAGAAAAGATGACCCAGAGAAGGAGTTTTTTAGTATTTCCATATGTGCAAGAGATAACCTTAAGAGTTTTGAGATTGATATCTAAGTGTGGGTTTGTTTAAGCTAATCAACAAGATTGTACTTGCTAGGATTAGATGTGGGAAGAGTAGGTTATGTCCTAGACTGAGCTGGGATAGCTCCTTGAATGGTTATTTTGTCATGTCATGTGGTGACTTCGCATTTTGTACTAGCTTCTTTGATGGTGACAATAGTGATAATGCTATCATAGGAGGAAACTACATTGGAATAAGTATGCTAGACATTGGTTTAATCATTAGCTTTTCCATTGTTGTTTGCTTTTTTATGATCAAGCATAGGGGTCTTGTATATCTTGAGATCCTTGTTTCTAGCTAGTACCTCAATAGATATGGTATTGTTCTCTATGAGATCTTGGATGATATTCTTGAGTTTCATGCAGTTTGTTGTTTTATGTCTTTTGATTTTATGAAAGTCACAGAGATCATGCTCATTGCACCAAGATGGATTTTCTTGTGGTTCTTGGTAGTTTTCAAAGTTAGGAAGTGTTATCAGATTTGACTCTACCAATTTCTTCATAATTGTATCAATGGGTTCCGATAACTGTGTGTACGTGCATTTGGAATAGTTGTTCTTGTTACCAGTTTTCCTTTGTTGCATGTTGGTGTTATTGATCTGATTGTTTTGAGGTGGTACCATTTGTTGCACATTTGATTGGATGTTAGCAACTTTATTGTTATTGGGTCTAGGAGCACTTAGTATGACCTTAATGTCTACCACACCGTCATTTGTTATGTTTTTGTTCTTAGCCCATACAGGAGGTTTCTAATTCAAACTAGTTGAAGTACGGTTGTCTTTGTAAGCTTGAGTATTTCCTTGTCAAATTAGGGCTCTTTCAATGTTAAGGTCTCTCAGAACAAGCTCGTCATACAATGTGATACATTGCATTGTCAAGTGGAATGATAGATTTGGATCAAGGTTGGATATAGTGATTCCCACTCGTTGTTCATCAAGAAGAGGCCACTTGCTTTTACTAGCTCTTTGTCTCCATCATTATAAGAAATTAGCAAAAGTTTCTCCTGGATTTTGTTTGAGTATACAATTCTTCTATACTAACATCCATGTCAAGATTGAAGGAGAAGTTTTTGATGAATTTATCAGTGATTTCTTGAATAGTTTTGATACCAGGAGGGAAATGAGAAAACCAATCCATTGTATTACTTGTTAAACTTTGAGGGAAGAGGTGCATTAGATATGAATCGTTGTAAGCCATTTCCATGCACACGATGTTAAGTTCTTTGATATGGTCAACAAGAATTTCTCTCCCTTTGTATTTGTCAAACTTGGGGATTCCAAAATAGGAGGGAATGGTATTATTGCTATGTTTAAATCAAATGGATAAGGACACAAGTTCTATGTATGAGACTTCTTTGTCTTTCCCATGCAAAAGTCCTACATTTCTAGTGAGAGTGCTCTTAATTGTGATGCTAAATCATTTGGTGGATTTGGTGGAGGAACATATGGTGGGATGAGAGATGAGTTATAAGGGGTGTACAAAGGTGTGATATTTTGTGAAAGTGATGAATATGTTCCTAATGTGTTTGGATTGACGATGTTCATATGAGGATAATAGGATCCTTGTTTCTATTGTTGGGCATACTGTTGAGCTAGTAAGGCTTGTTGTTGAGCTTCTTGTTGTTGTTGGGCCACTAGGGATTGTTGTTGGGCCTATTGTTGTTGTTGTGCTAATAAAGCTACTTGTTGTGCATGTTGTTGTTGCATAGCTTGTTGTGCTACTAAGGTTGCTTGTTGTACAATGGCCACTTGTTGTTGTTATTTTTTTGGTGCTAAGGTTGCTTGTTGAGCTTGATGTTTTTGTTGTGCTAGGGATGCTTGTTTAGCTTGATGTTGTTGTGCTAGGGCTGCTTGTTGAGTTGCTAAGGCTGCTTGTTGTGCTTGTTGTTGTTTTTGTGCTAAAACTACTTGTTGTTCTTGCTATTGTTGTATGAATTGTTGATATTTTTTTGTGCTTACTGTAGAGCTAGGGTATATGGTTTCAATGTGGGATTAGGTGGTTGTTAAGACATCTATGAAGGATTAGGGATATTCATGTTTTGAGTGGGTAGCGGATTGCTGGTGAAAGCTAGAAGGTTCCCTTGGTTTAACATTCCTTGCAATATGGTAGAATGAGGTGGAGGAATGTATGTTTGAGGTCCTAATTGATTTGGCATATAAAAGAGAAATATTGGAAATGATGATGTCATTAAATTTTGTAATGGAAATGACACACTAGGACCTTGAGTCCATTGATTGAATAGATTCCCTTGTCCTATATGTTTTGAGGATTTCTTTGTACAAAAGATGTAAACAAAGGATTTGTGATGAAGGTACTCCTGAGATTGATAGAACTTGTAACCAAGGGATTTTTTTGAGGTGGATTGATTGAGGATGATGTGGAAATGGTAGATGGAATGGATGAACCCACTGGAGGGTTGGATAGAGATGTCCCTATTTGTGTTGAGGGTTGATTTTTTGATATAGTGTTGAGATGCTCCTATGTGCTATTTTGAGATACTTGGTCTATACTGCTTTGCGTGATGGTAGGTATACTTGTGGTACTCATAGGTGTGGATGAAGAATGGTGTCCCCAAAATGTCGAAGTGGTGGTGGAATAATGAAGTTCAAGCGGAGTGCATAGCTATTTTGGATCTTTGGGAATGAGAGGAGCACCAAAGGTAGGTGTCCAAATAGTGGTGGGGGGTGGAGGATTAGTTTCAAGAGTACCCACAAGTGTACTACTTTCAAATGGTGAGGTGTGACCAAAATCTTTAGCAAGGCTGGTTGCAAGAGTAGGTATGTAAGTTTGACTTAGCCCTTGTGATGGAGTTGTGAAATCTTTTGTTAAATTCTATGCTACAAATGTAGGGGAGATAGGAGCTATACTTTCAAAATATTGATGTTCTAAAAGTTCTTCTCTAGAGTGCTCAAATGGATTGTTCATGATGTCTTTGATTTCATATGGTCCTAAAGGAGATGATGGTTGTTGCGATGGTGTAACATGACTTGTAGGATTAAATTCTAAAGTATTTGGATCACTTGAAGTAAATGTAACTTTGCCTTTCTGCATGATTCTCTTGTGTTGTGATCTTGTCTTTACCATAAATTTGGTGTCTACTATGGGAGATTTGTGTTCATTTTTGTAATGTTTGAACTCTCTAGTTGACTCAAACCTAGGTAAAAGTGATGCTCTAAGTCTTTTGGGAGCAATGATGGTAATGTGGGATGAAAATATGGGTGATGTGGGAAGTGATGCATTTTGGGATAACACTTTTGACTTGAGTTTGATGTTTTGATGTTGGGATAAAGGATGCTAATGAACTTAGAAATCCTTAGGTTAGACTTGTGACCTTCAAGAAAAAATAGTTCAAAGATGATAACTATCTCAACTAAGTGCATGTAAAAGGATACATTTCACATACAAAGTAGCTAAGGTAGCAAGTTGGTTTGATGTTTAAGTCCCAAAGTGTTGGTGTATTTAAAATTGTGGAAAGATAGATGAGGTGAAGGATGAAATTTGATGAAGGGGTGAATGAAATGTTTGACCCAATCTTGACCTAAAGTGAACCTTTCGTTTTGACAAGATCAAGATAGTGAGAATGATGCTAGACCTATAAAATGTTCAAATCCTAGAAAATGAGAGGATGGATGGGAATGTTCAAACTTGTTTGGGTTCTCCTAGCTTGAGCATAAAATTTTCTCAACAAAGTGTAATGGTTGTGAAAAAATATTGAAGACCACTTTTCACTATACCTTGTTCTACGATTCCTATGTCTAAAATGAAGTGCTGGAGATTTTCCCCTACAAATTTTGACTTTTTGATTAATCATTTAGAGGATTTGAGTATCTTGAAAAAGACCAAGATTTTAATTCCAAAAGAATGCATACAATTTCGAACTATACCTTGAAGCGTTTCTATAAAAAATTTCTACCAATCTTTTTTTGTTTTTGTGAACTACTCGAAGGTGTTTCTCAAGAGCTTTTGGAGTGAGATGCCTAAGTCTAAAATGAGGACCTGCAGACTTTGGCTTAGGAATCCTAATTTTTTGTGAGATCATATGGAAATAGTTTAATTTTATGGAAGAAAGGAAGATATTTATTTCCAAGAAGGTGGTGGTAATAGGGGCCTTCCAGCCTCAATATCGGTGTGTTCCTCTTCTTCATCTAAAATAGTTGTTGTGTTTCTCCACTGTGTGTTCATTTCCTTATTTTCCAAAGTGAAGGTTCTCAAACTGCTAATGAGATCTGTTTGTTCACCCTATATGGGTTCAAAGTTTGGCTAAATTATAGCACTTGGAAGATCAAGTTGTTCAATGGGATCAGTCGGTCTCCAAATAGTCATGTGGGGTTCATTTGTCAATTTATCTTTGCTTAAGTGAATTTATTTTACCACAAACACTTGTCTTTGATTATGTTTCCAAACTAGATGTTCATGTCAAAAACATCGTAACTTTCATAATGTCCATTTTGTGAAAATCATGAGGTTAAATCCATAATTTCCTTATGTTGTCTTTGGTAAATATGGGTTTGAGATTAATGTCAAGATATTTAGAAATATCTAAGGATAAATCCTTACGACAAGTAGTAATATCAAGGCTAACTCAAGAAGTCCATATTTGAGCCAAAGTTTTTGAAATTTGGATAATGAATGTTTATTTTTGGATCATTTTGAAACCAAGCAAAGTGTTAAACTGACTCACAATCATTACAACCCTAGGATAGAAATGGCTATATTTGTTGAATCCCCACCAAGATTTCTCCAAACACTAGATAATGCAAATAGTTAGAGATTTGGAAACACTAGCTCCCCTCCACAACACACACTTCTCAAGACCACAAAATCTCAAAATCGTTAAAATCCAGTTATTAAAAGGAATTTTTTTGTTTCTACAATTAAATAGTACAAATGTGGGAAGCTTCAGAATGACTGTTCTTGACATCAACAAATATTAAGGATTTTTTGGCTTCTACACAAGGTTCATAATAACGGTTCAAAGGACACTATGATAAACTCCCTCAAGAGGTCTCCCAACCTTTAGAACAAGGGATTTACGCATCATAAAGATACTGGGGGAGAGCTATCATTCATCATGCCTATTGATTGCAAACTTTCCTTGCAACCACAAATTTATATAGCAGTTCAAAAGAGTCTGGATTATGCTCGTTACTGCTTAGGTCATTCCCTTAGGGTGAGTACCTTTTCCCACCAAGGAAAGCCCTCTAAAGTTGAACAATATTGAGGAAGTACATCCATAGTTCGATCATCTTTGCTTGCATGGACAAAGAGAGAACACATACTATGCCTTTTTCTCACAGTAGCATGGTGGTTCAATTTTAAACCCAAATTGAGAGATGTAGGTGATTTTGCAAATTGTTGGAGAATGTTTCTATTTCTCAAGATCACCAAATGGCACAAGAGAATTGCATACACATTCACCAACAAAGTTGAAAATCACAAAACATAGAAAACATTTTTTCAATTTTAACCTTTCAATGCAATGATGAATTCATTTTAAGCACCAATTGAAAGATGAATTTTTCCTTGTCCAGTTTTAAGCCCAATTGAAAGATGTGATATGAGGGTTCAATTTTATCCAAGTTTGAACATTCATTTTAAACCAAATTGAATTCTAGTGCATTTCCTAAGGCAGAAATTAGAAAGCATGAAAATGGGTTATAATTTCCCTAAAGCATCAAACACTTGTTACAATCATAGAATTTAAGAGAGAATAGAATTTATCTTACTTTTGCACCATGTCCTTAAAACCTGCAAAACCTTGTTAGTCTAATAACCAAACCACAGTCAGGAATGCATCAGTGATCAAATAAACTAAAGAAATTAAGTCACATGTCAAAAAAATAAACATAACATAAAATTTCTTACCCTAGTTGGGCATCACTAAACATGATAGTTTCTTAGTTTGAGATTTGGGCATCATTTTGGTGAAAAAGGGCGTCGCTCTATAGAAAGACTAGTGAGCATGATTGCGTCGCTATTTTGATGAGCGTCTCTTCTAATGATGGAATCATTATTTGGAATTTAAAAGCATCAATTTGGTGAATTTGAGCATCGTCGTTTACATTTTATGGTATCTTCAAATTAAATATGTGTCACTATATTTAAATCAGTGTTAGAAAAATAAATACGCATTGTTGTTTCAAACTTCCCGAGTATCTCTATATGGCGACACTATTGAAATAGTGTCCCTATTTGTGATTTGAGTGTCACTTCAACCTACAAAACAACATGAACATGGAATTCAAGCTTAATAGTTAAATGATTGGTTTTCCCTCCTAGTGCCAAAATGTGATTTGAA
>VDFB02326360.1:0-51170 GCA_007258455.2 Sequoia sempervirens | reverse complement strand
TCGATTAATGTTCATGCTCTTTGCTTCATGTAGATGTTTCATAACGTATACCGCCCTCCTTCACATTCATTGCCGTATAAAACTGGGAATAAGTGTATTGATGCCTTGAGAGACACAATATTAAGCTATGCCAGGATTATCATGTATCTTGAAAGAATTCGATAATAATATAGTGAGACTTTATCAAGGTGGATAATTGTTTGAATATATCTCCTCAATTTTATAATTGTTTAATATTTATATTTGTTAACTATAATATTTTATGTTTGTGTTTATATTGATTTTATATATTTTAATATTTAGTATACCACAATGATTATAATAGTTAAATTATTTATATCTATATGTTAACATTTATGATTATAATAATTACAATTATAATATTGTCTGTGACAATTATAATTGTGATGATATCCATTCAAGAATGCCTTTGTTATCTTATGCTCATGTTTTGGGGACATGACAGTATGAAAGTTTTTGTTTTTGGGTCTGCACCAGTCCGCAAATGAAGGTTTTACTTTGCGCTTCCAACATTATTTTGCTGGATGTTAGATGTATTTGATTCCAAGTTTTCATCATGTTTTGGCTATTGGATCGAAAGATATGAGTAATAGAAGTTGGTCTGGAAAATTACAGTTATTCTCTGTACAGTGCATTTGTGTGGGAGAGTTCGCACTTCTCCGCAGATAAGTTTTCGGCTTTGCGCTTTTGAGGACAAATTGACAGATGGCAGTAGCATGTGAATTCCAATTGGTATAGAGTTTTGAGGTCCACATGTCCAAATGTAGATACACAGTTGAAGGATTTTGTTTTTGGGTCTTATGTCGTGTCGACCTAACAAGTTTAAAGGTATGCGAAGGCTAAATAAGCATTGCAGTCTTATGTAGGGTCTAATATAAGTCCATGCCGACCTATTTTAAGTTGTTTTGAGTTTTGAATCTTGGCGCGAGATATGTATGAAAGTTTTGGAGCCGACAAGTTATATTTTGAGTGTTACATCTAATTAGGTTGACCTAATTGATGTTAAGCTTGAAGCGGATATATATGTTAGATCTTTTCAATGTTTTAGATATGAGTGTGTGTGATGCGAAGATCCTACATGCAAATATTATTAGAGCAGTGCGAATTTAAGTTGTGAATGTTGAGTAGAAGATTGAAGTGATATGAATGCAGAGGAAAGTAGAGTGTTAGACCAAAATCAAATGAAGTGTGTAAAGTCAGTTTATTGAGCTTCATTGGAACTGTATTTCATGCATATGATAGATGCAATTGTAACAGTTCAAAATAGGTTGTGAGCCACCATCTCTTTTCTATTTTTTTCTATGTGGGAAGTGAGTCCACCTACAGTGAGCACTTATGTAAATATGCTATAACCGGTTATAATATATTGTGAGCTAATCCTCACCATGGTTTTTCCCATTTTGGGTTTTCCACATAAAAATCTTGGTGTTCATGTATTATGTGGTGTGATTGATGTTTCATGTTTTCCTTCTTTATTACGGTTGAATATGCTTTGATGATTGGATGTTTAATGTTTGAATGGTTTAAGAGAATACTAATTCACCCCACCGCCCCCTCACCGTCCCCCCTGCCACCCCTCTCAATAATTTGGGTGTTCAACATATGCAACAAGTGACTACATCTTCAAATAAACTTCCAACAACAGCATGTTAGCTTTTTACTTGTTTTGTAATTTTTTTATTTTATTTGATGGATAGGTTGAGAAGTCCCCAAAGCTCTGCCCATATTTCCACATTCATAAGCATGTTCCAGTAATTGATTAAACATCATGCACGCAACTATACAACATCTCCACAATAGTTTCGTTGGCAACTTGGTTCCATCTACAAAAGTTTGTCTTCACTTCCTATAGGTGTCAAGAAAAATAATGACTGCCATTTCTATAGGATCCTCACCATCATGATTGTGAGAAACCATGCACTCTTGAGATGGTTAGCCACATGACACATGATGAAAAAATTGTTTTGTATACCATGGTTGCATTCCAGGGGCACTGTAATTAATGCAATGTTAAGCTTGTTTTTATCCATCCAGCATAATTCACTCTTCTTCCTCAAGCCAATTTGAAATTCAAAAACTGATGATGATGTGCATATTGCTCATCCACTTCCTCAATCAATAGTGGGTCTTGATCTTGAGCAAGCGTCCTCAAAATTTCAAGATGGACTCTTCACAGCTTACATTAACATCTTCTCCTACACTGCAATATGTTTGAGAGGACTACCATGGGATTATTTCTCTGAAAATGATCTGATTGGTTGCTTCAATCATTTTTGGCCCAACATTTTTTATTTGCACCAATTATTATCAAATTCCTGGCAGCCTCATATGGAAAGTGATCTTGAAATATCCTTTGTGCGCAGGGAACTTTTAATGCTGTTTTTTAGTTGCCGAGATGAGCCGGGAGAAAATTTTCTGCAAAGAAATGCTTGAGGAGCTGCAATGAAAGGAGTCCGTAGTCCTCGTGAGCTGCCAACTAAGCAAGGCTTATAGTAATGTTGAGGTTTTTAACTTCAAAAATGGTATCATCTAGCTAAACCAGCACAACATTATTACTTGAAGATTGATTTATTTCACCTTAGGGCTTTGGTTATTATCTTATAAGGCATGTCAGTAATGATTTTCAGTGTATTTAAAAGACTCGAGCCCTAATTTTTTGCTTTTACAGACACTCCTTTTCAATATAAAACAAATTTAAAGCTAAGGAAATGCAACTCAAATTTAAAAACTTCTAGCATGAGCACTGAGATGGAAGGCAATTCCTCAAGATTTGGGCAGCACATGTACTTCTTCAAAAGCCAATTGAAAAACATGGAAGGAATTATTTGTAAGTTTGTTGTCCTCAGCTTTTGCAAAGACTAGGACCTTAGTAATCAGGCGCAAGAGACCAACCTTCCTGCTTCTGATTAAAACAGTATATCTTTTACTAGCGAAGAAAAGGATTTTGGCTGTGCAATCTTGTTTTTCAAATTTGTAAACACTCTTTCTTATTCGGAATTCCACCAAGGACAGATATACGACCTTGAATTCACTTTCTTGTGAACACTCTTTTTTATTTGAAATTCAATCGAGGGCAAATATGAAATCTTGATTTCACAGTTACCTGCTGGCAAAGTAACACTTGCTAGTAAAAACCATCACTAACAATCGTAAACTTGTTGGGCTTATAACGAAATTATTCAAAACCTCTCTACGCCAAAGAAAAAGGCCATACAAACTGAGGATTCTCAACTGCACATAACACACAAAATCTAATTTATCGTGCAACCCCTAAAACCTAACAAATTCGGAGAATAAAACACTCTGAAAACTGCATGAAGTATTAAAATCCAAAAATTGCACAAATGTAGAAGGGTTACGATGAAAATCAGGGTATGCGTCAAAACTCGGCTAAAATGAGACAAAAAAATAAGAAACGAACAGCCACAATTATTCAAAGCATATTGATATCCTTGATTTTAGTCAAGGAAAACTTATTGGAGGAAAATAAAAAATCCTTACGTACCTTTTTCAGAATGAATTAATCCTGACCAGCCTGGAATTTGATTGATCTGTGAAAATGAAGAGGGACTTCAAAGTTAACTGTCAATAGGTAGTTTATATGTTCTTTTGGATTTTAGAATGGAGGAACAAATAAAACCTCGACTTTCTTTCAAATTGAGGTAAGATGATGTTAAATGTTTGTGTGGAAAACTCATATCAATAAATGTTTCTAATTTTATAGAAGATTAGATGATCTCAATTAAACATTGTAATTGTCATATTATTTTTTTTATAATAATAATTATTTAAGTAGTTTAATTTTTATTAAAAGTTATTCTGTAATTTTTTATTTTTTATTTTTATTTTTATTTATTCTTAAAGATTAGTTATAATTTATTTATTTTTAAAGTTTAAATTTATAATTTGTAAGATTAATTTAAGTATGGTTTCTAAAATAAATTTCAATTTTTAAAAATTTAAATTTAGATTTGACTATATTTTTTTAATATATTTAATTGTTATATGTTAACTTGTAGTATGCAACATTTCATTTGTCGTATTTGGAGTTGTATTTAAGGATTAACCCAAATTAATTTGAATGTTTATAATCTAAAGTGTAATTAAAGAACACCTCTTACACACATCAAGGAGCATCAAAGCATTATTCATTGTGACATAAATGTATTAATTTTCTAAAGCATATTATATGACTATGTTAATTAAGTGTACATTTTATAGAATGGTCTAATGCGGCCTTTTTTAATCTTTCTATTAAATCATCAAATGCAAGAATCAGTCCTTAAAAAACCTATTGGAGTGTAGGAAAATGCATAATTAGAACTTTGGCTTGGTCTCTTGAGGCCAATAATGAAGAAATTATGGCACGTTCATGCCCTAGGTGGGTGTTGATTAAGAATATACCCCTGAATCTTTGGAATTTCATCCCTCAATTTTTGGCACCTGTGGGTGATGTTATTAGGGTGGACAAACCGAAGATCTCCCTCCCCAATATGAATGTGAGGGCATTGGTTTCTCTAACCCTTAGGGTTGAAATCCCATAATCCTTAGAAATTAACATGGATGATTCTTTGCACACATGTCAAATAGAAATATTAGGTGGCATTAATGTCTAATATCTGTGTAGAAGGGAAGAACATATTCAAAGAAACTGCCCCATCATCCGTAGAAATCCCAACAAGAAACCCTTTAAACTAGATGTTGATGAAAAAAATGCTTCCCAAAAGTTTGGTCTTGGTAACCCTAACCATGAAAATTGCATATCTAACTCAGTGGACCTAATTGGAGAAGGCACCAATTTTGGCACTAAGCACTACTCCCCCTTAGGAACATCTAGGGAGATTGATCTAGAACAAAATAATATTGAATCCTATAAATCTAATGAATATTCCCTTCAGGACACACAAAGGAAAAGTCCCTCTGCCACTAGAAATGATGATGGAATAATCATGTCTAATTCTTTTAATCCTCTCTTAGAAGAGAGGGAGAGTCCCTTGAACCAAACTATATGTTCAAGAAAAAGGTTGGATAACCCAGTTGCAACTACAAACAATACTGTTAAACAATTCACCCCAAGTATAAAAAATAAGGAGGCATTTGTAAGAAGGAAAAATGCACAACAATTATGCTTGAAAAAATTAGAAAAATAAATAAATTAACTAACCAATCCGAAAGTGTAAACAGCAACAAAAACATTGAGGAACCTGAAGAGGTTGAAATTTGCATAAAAGAGGGTTTTTTAACAATACCTCCAAAGAGCCTATAACAAGCAAAAATCTAACAATTGAAGATAATGCTAAGGAGTCTGGTGGTACATCCCCATGGGTGAAAAGTATTATCTCCAAGTTTGAACTTAAAAATAGAGTATGAGTAACCCACAAGGTACTAACATTCATGTGGGCATACTCAACCCTTACAGTAAATGATTCAAATGATAAACATAATAATTTAGAGTGTTTAAACCAAATGAATGGCAATACCTTATGGGCTACTGATAAGCTGTCAAAAAAGATGGAGAATGCAATAATAAAAGACACTCCATTAACCTATCAGGATGCCAATAATGGTACTAATCCAAACTCTAATAATAAAATGTCTCCTAAAAGAAACATAAATAGCAAAGAAAAATGCAAAGTTCCCTATAATAAAGTAGAGGTGTCCCTCTTGCCTGATGGATTAGACTCCACATCTAAACTTAGGGACAATAATGCTCAATTGCTAAAGAAGACTTGGAAACTATAACTGAAATGATCAGTAAATGGACAGTGGATAAATTTGTACATGAAAAAAAATAAAGTCAAGGCTTGCAATACTATTGAAAATATAGATGTTGTTGGGTGTCTTAATGAGGAGAAGACCACTAAAAGTAAGTAGAACCCAAGCCCATGTCCCCCTACTGGGCCAAAGAAAAGGGGAAGACAAAAAGGTAAAGGTGTTGCACTTAGTAGAGGTAGTATTAACATTGGAAAAGGCAAAAGGAAGAAAAAAGCATTGTCCTCCCCATGTCAACCTCCAAAAGGCTGGAAGTAGAAGAAAAAGATCCTAAATACTTTGAGCTATTTAGGAATGATAAAGAGCCCCCTCCAAATTCTATTATTAATGAATCATAACTACACCTTATGGAATGTAAGGGGATTGGAATCCTCAAATAGGAAATATACAGTAAGAAGATTCCCCGACTTGGAGAAAAACAAGGATTTTGTCCTCCTTGAAGAGATTAAGGCAATTGGTTTCACTCTTGAAACTAATTTGAGGTTCATTTGGAATATTTTCTCTCACCTTGTCACTAACCATGATAAGGGGAGGGGGGTTGCCATTCTCATGGCTAATTGTTGGAATCAACATTTAACAAATTATGGGACCTCCCCATGCAATAGAGATGTGTGGGCCACCTTTGAGAAAGGGGAATCTTGGTTCAAAATATGCTTAATCTATGCATCCAATGAACACAGAGAAATAAATGAATTATGGAAGTGGATCTTTAATCTGCCCAATATCCCCTAGATACTAGGGGGTGAATTCAATATGGTGGAAAGTGGAGAAGACAAGAAAGGGGGTCTAGAGATGGATTGGAAGGGTAGTGAAAAATACTACTGGCAAAGGTTGAAATCCAATCTTAACCTATTTGATCCCTTGGAAGGGATGAAGAGCTGCAATAATGGCATATGGTACACCCAGTGCAATGCACAAAAAGGTGGAAAGATGATTTATTGTAGGCTAGATAGATTTTATGCCAAGAGATATTTTTTCAACTATGATCCTATTAAGGATGGTTCTAGAGTGATGGTATCTCCATATACTCTCTCATATCACCATCCAATTAAGGCCAATATAATCTTAAATAATGGCGGGAAGAAAGATTCAAAGAAAAGGGAAAATTCATCCTCAACACAAACTTATTAAAGGACAATGATTGCAAGACAACCATAACTACCTTGAGGGAAATCAATAAGTGGATGTATAAGGACCTAGGTGCAATTGAGAGGTGAGAACATAATGTAAATGATTGGAAGATCTTCTTCCAAACCATTGGAAAAAATGAGCCATGGATAGGAGGGAGGAAAGTCATCTTCAAGATGAACTGCTTAAGGCTGAATTTAAAGTCCAATCTAAACCCTCAAATGAAAAACTATGTAGAACTTAACTTGGAGAAAAACACCTTGAGAAGGTTGTAAGTTAATAGGATCTAAGGTCTAAAAACTAGAGCCAAATTGAATTGGTTGTGTAATGAGGATAGAGGCACGAAATTCTTCTTTAGATACATAAAAGAGAAAGGGGAGAAAGAGAAAATTGACCAGATGGGGCACAATGGTACCCTCCTCTCAAATCAAAAAGATATCTTTCACCAGTTCTTTATATTCTACAAGGACTTATTCACCTCTAAAGGTAACAGTGAGAAGTGTCACAATGTAAGAGCCCACATCAAACAAATGATCCCTAGTTAAATCTCCAAAGAGGATTCAAGTAGATTAGTTGAAGGTATCTCCAAAGAAGAGATTAGGAAAGCCATTAATTCTATGTCCAATGACAAGTGCCCTGGGATAGATGGGTTGTCTATTGAATTCTATAAAACCTTTAGTGAATGGATTTTTGATGACCTACATCAAGTATACTTGGAATCCCTTAATAAAGGTTCACTAGGGAAAAACATAAATAAGGGGCCCATAAAACTACTACCCAATTTGGTGGAACTCGGAACTTAATGGGAAAATCGCTTGCCCTCCTTCAAGGATGTTTTGCCAAAAATTGGGCCCCAAGTTGGTGTCCAAAATTTTGGTAATTTCATGAGTAATGGTGCTTTAAAGGAGTGGGACCTTTTGAGAGAAGAATATGGTCTACCCCTTTCAAATTTGAGAACATGCTTTATCCTTAAAGATGCTTGTAAAGATATGTTACCCTACACAAACTATAAGCCTAATCTTGATCTGCATAAAGACTTTAGTTGGCAAGGCAACATTCCTCTATCTGAGCTGAAAACCAAGACAATATATAAACAACTAATTAATTTTGAGCCTTTAACTAATCATTTGAATAGAACCTGGAAAGTAAATTTGGAAAACAGGCAATGGCAAAAAATATTTAAGTCTATCTAGTCCAATGTTGTGGAGCCTAAAAAGGCTTACTTTAGGTGGTTAATTTTGCTTCAAAGGGTCCATTATAAGATTAATCACTCTGATATTAGATATTTGTAATATTTATAGAACTCCTAAAACTATTGAACATATTTTTTTGAATGCTTCTATGCCAATGAAATCTAGAAATTGTTTTGCAATAATCAATTGATTTGGAAGGAAAATGGAAAAATAAATTGGAAAGAAATTTTAATTGGGAATGACCAAAAATTGAACAATGAGTTTAACTTGTTTTGGTATTGTTTGACTACTGAAATTTTATGGAAAATCTGGAGGGAAAGAAATGAGGATAAATTTAATGGGTGTCAAAGGACACTTATTGAGTGTTCAAAAAGACTCGTAATGTTAAATATTGCATTGTAGGTAACTGTAACCATAGAGATATCCATGTTCGAGTTCATGAAACTATTGGGAGATATAATGTTCGGGTCAACAAAGAAGAAATCAAGCATGGGTAGACTTGGCATTATCAACATGAAGACTCCACAACCTTTCTTAGAGCCCTTGGTGAATTCCAAAATTCCTTCAATGAAGTTGCAGCAACTGGAAAACCAAAGGGAGATAAAGAAATACATGGCCCCAAACTTTATGTTAATGAAGGAGATAACCCAAGAATAGAAGAAGTGAGGTCTAATGAAGACCTTTCAAAAGAAGAGTCAGGTTGGGATGCAATGGAAGATGGTAACCAGAGCAGGAATTTCTAAACTATAGTGTCCATGCATAGTAAATGCTCAGTTATACACAACTACAAACCCATTTTTTTGGATCAATTCTCTATGTTGTATACTTACACAGTCAGTGATATACTCTGCTCAATCATAATTACATTAAATTTTACACATACATGTTTAGTAATGCCCATACATATGTAGGATTGTGAAGCCATACTGATCTTGGTCCAAGCACACAATGATCAATTTTGTTTTTGCATATTAACTAAGTATATTTCTTGCTTTCCCATTATTGTATAAGCTATCAAATCTAGTTGTAAAGGAAGAATGGCATGATGCTATAATGCACCAACAAAAGTGAACGTATTTGTATCTATTTCGAGTTCTTACTATTATTAATGAAAAAAAAAAAGGATGATGTAAACTAAAAACTTATGTGATTTTCTATGTAGATTCAAGCTATAATTTTAAAAAATAAATAAAAATTTGTTTCTTATGTTTCAATCATTTTTTATATTTTCCTATTTTTATTGACATTATTTCATAAGGCATAACTTTCACTACAAATAAAAAAATTCTATCATTTATTGGAATTAGACCATTGACTCAACTATCTTTCGAATTGAGGATGAGGAGAGCATGAGCGCTGGGTGGGAAGAGCTATTTGAAATGGCTTTTGAAATTTCTTGAAGGCAACGATGGTGAATGCGAGAGTGAGGATGAGGATGGGGAAGGTGTTTCCCTTCTTGTCTGGTTGGGTTTCGTTGTGCAAAGTGTTTGGACGGTGGTGCTTCTCTGGTTGGAGTCAACGCTCCTAACCCTGGCGTGGGTATTTTTGTTGTGGTTGGCCCATTGTTCCCTGACGGTGGCCCTCCTTCTGTTTAGTCTTATAGTGAGGATGTGGTGCTTCTTGGGTTCTTTTGGCTCGAGTGTTTGGTTTCAGGATCCTCCTAGTGGACGTCGCTGCTCTACCAAGTGGGTTTTGCAGTTGTCAAGGTTGCCTTTGTGTGGCTTGTTGCTCTCCTCCCTGTGAGCACTTCTCCTATGGTCGGGGTTGTGTTTTTCTATTTGGTTGGGACTCCTTGTGTGTCCTCTGTGGATCTCAGGCCCTGGCTAGTGGAGATCATTGCTAGCTCATGTCTCTATGTGGGCTTGGGAATTTCTTCGGTAGTTCTATCTGTTGTGGCCGTTGGGTCTGGTATTTTGCTTGTTATGGCTCCTGTAGTTCCTATGCTGGGGGTCTCTACTCCTGGCCCTGTGTGGGGTTTGTGGTGGGGGATCTTAGTGGTCTCAAAAGTGCCTTCATGGCCTTGTTTGGAGCTTTTTGAAGCTAGTGTGTTTGTTGGGTTTGTTTTGGTACAATACCCTGTTTCTTCTGATGGTGATGAAGAAAAATTTCCTCTTTCCATTGTGGCTTTGTTGCAAAGGTTTAGCTTGGCCTTTGCAAGCATTGGTGTTGGCTTGGGCTTCCCTTTGTGGTGCGGGTCTTTGTGGGTTGTGGTGTAGGTGAGGGTTGGTCCTGGTGATGCTCCTGTTGTTCTCCTATTGTGGCATGGAGTTGGGACGAGTGCTTGCTTTGGCTCAGTTTTCCCCTACTCTTGTGTTTTGTGCAAGGGTTTGGGCTATTTCCGAGCCAAGGATTGTGATTGTTATTTATTGGTGCTATGTGTTTGGCCATTTTTTGGTGGAAGTTTCTCTGTTGAGGGTTATGAAAGTTAAGACTTTCCATGACTATGTTATGCTGGAAAGGAGTTGTTCGGTGGGGGCTGTCTTGAAAGCTCCTTGGGGGATCTTGTTGGCTCAAACTACCGTGTTGTTTTCAGGGGTAAAGTGTATGGTTGTCACCCTTTCTTCTTTTCTTCATTCTCTCCTTTTGGGTCCTCAAATTTTGGCTCCTTTAGAGGTGGAGTTTGCTTATGTTCGAGGTGGAGGTTGTGGACTTGGGGAGGTGGAGCCTGCTCCTATAGAGGTGGAGTTCGATTTAGTTGGTGGGGACTGTTGTTGCTGCAAGGGGTTGTTGTCTTTGGCTTTGTTCTTCCTTCAAACTCTTTTATTAAGGTGGAGAGTTTTTGTGTTGTTGGAACAATGGCTTTGGTGCTTCAACTTATGTTTTTTCTTCATTTCTCCTATAGAGATGGAGATAGGGTCTGCTAGTGGGTCGGCCTTCTCGAGTGGATGGAGGAAAATTTGTTGTAGTCTTGTTGTTGCAGGTGTAGTGTGGCTTGGTTGTTCCAGGCAGTCTTTTGGGCCTACAATGTGTGGGTTGTTTCTTGTTCTCTATAGGACTAGTTTTTGTCCTAAGTGCTCGGTTACTCCTAGTTGTAGTGCCAAGTTTAGGCTATTTGTTTGTGTTTGTCTCAGGACTGTTGTTGGTTCTGAATGCTTTGTCTCTCCTGGTCTCTATTGACCAAGTGTTGTTAGTGTTTTGTTGTGTTGATGCAGGTTCGCAACTAGTTTTGTTCATTTTTGTTGTTTGGTGTGTCTTAGCTTAGTTTAAGGTTCTTGGTCCTTGCAAAACCTTGTTTTTTAAAAGGCCCATGTGATGCATTGTGTAAAGGGTATGACGCCCTGTAAATGTTGCTTATCTTATCAAAAACTATCTAGTGCATGGTATTTTTAGTATTTTTTATTAAATATTTTATTTGTTATTAATTTATGAATTAGGATTTAAAAATTACATCTATATTATTCGGCAAAACATTTCTCTTAACATATATATCAAAAATAAAAATAAAAACCATTGAAATAAGGACATGTATGTGGAGGCAAATATGTTTTTGAGATTTATCCAACAATGTTTGTTATTTTTTCTTATGTCTTGAATAACTCAGCCATTATTTTTTGTAATGGACCTATATTCATTGTATTTTTAAAATATATTTTTAATTAAAGAAAACATAAATTACATATTATAATTGTAAAAATCTAATACTAAAGGCTATAAACAAAAATATATTTCCAAATGACTTCATTTGATCTCCAAAAGGTGAAGTAAATTTATTTTTGTCATCATTTTGATAGGTGTAGAGGAGACTCCATCAAGGATTTGATTTAAGCCTAGGGGGTGTTTCACCCATTAAAAAAACATAAGTCAAGTTTATTAAATGGAAAATGTTATTTATCTACCCTTGATATGTTTAAAAATATATTTCCAAATGACTTCATTTGATCCCCAAAAGGTGAAGTAAAATTATTTTTGTCAGCATTTTGATAGGTGTAGAGGAGACTCCATCAAGGATTTGATTTAAGCCTAGTGGGTGTTTCACCCATTAAAAAAACACTAAGTCAAGTTTATTAGATGGAAATTGTTATTTATCTACCCTTGATATGTTTAAAAATCTTATCTTTTATGCATCATCTTGTTGGTTCCTTTTACTAACCCTGCAAGAAATAAATTTAAGTACTTGGAGAAATCAACATGTCATTATAAAGAGGAGTGAAAGATGCACCAAGAAGATAAATGCACTTGAACAAAATGAAAGGGTATGTGAGGAGCATTTTGTAACAACCTCAAAAATGTAAACATAAAATGTATTAAGCATTAACCAAGACAAACATCTTGATGCTAACAAAATGGTACAATATAACTTTTAACAACAATTAACTTCCAATCACAATATTACAATGACATGCAAGACATACAAGTGATATCCAATAAGAATCCATATAATAGATAACTATCACTCAAATGGTACAATAAGGAAGTACATCTACATCTCAAGTACATTGTAATAATATGAAAGTCTCAAAAGTATTTGATTAGTACTCAACAACGAGGATAACATCATTTTATAACCAAGACATATAAGGGGTCAAAACTACAAACCTTATTCATGATAAGAATATAATAGATCATCAAACCAACCACACATATACAAGTAGTCTAAAAGTAAGGTACTTTAGAAATGGGGTCAACTCACAATATTGTGTCCCACTTTTTGGCCAAAGTAGAACATTGAAATCAACATTTTTCACCAAATTTTCACTTTATGAAACCTATAGAAACTAAACCATTAATAATTTGGAGATAATGTGAACTAGTGATTTGTGAGTATTTGTGTGTAGATTCTAAATATATATTTGAAAAAAATTAGAAAAAAATTATGAAATTTATTTACGTAATTTTTAATAATTTGTTTTATAATAAACAATATTTTTAGAAATTGATGTTTATGTTGTAACGCATAACTTTTTTTTATATAAGGATAAAATTATAATTTTTTAAAATATAAATTTATAACATCAATATCTAGTGCATAGTTTTCATAATATTTTGTTGTATTTCTTAATTAATTTTTTAAGTTTGACTAATTATAATTTGGACATGGGTGTATGTTGTAATGCATAACTTGTTTTGAATATTATCAAAATTCAAAAAAAAATCTGAAAAAAGGACATTAATACCTAGGCACAAATATTTTTTAGAATTTTTTCTCTATTTTTCTTTTTTTTTCACGTGTGAAACAAATACCTTGATATTTGGTGAAAAACCTACATTCACAAGAAATTTAAAAAATAAATAATATTAAAACTTAAAAAATATTCAAAATTTTACTTTTTGAAAAGCTTATAATAAGGGCTATATACTTACAAACCATAAATTCTAAATGAATTTATTTGATCCCTCAAAAGGTAAAGAAAAAGTGGGTTTTTGTAAGCATTTTGATAGGTGCAAAGGAGACTCCATTGTGGGTTTGATTTAAGAATAGAGGGGTTTTATCCAAGGGGTTTTGATCTAAGTGGGTCTTATCTAACCCTCTTCAATTAAAACCATTTATATGGAACCCCTAAAGGCTTAAATCATTAAATTTTCTAAAAAATATGTGATTTCAAGTAAAAATCAAGATGTTCCAGAAGTGGGACACACTATTATAGAAGCACCCAAATAGAATATGAAAAATTTTGAGATGAACTCTACAAGATAATCCTCTAAGATCTCATGCTCCTATTATTGATTAGGGAATGGTTGAACCCACCATGATGATGTCTCTTTCCTCCCCATCCATCAATCATCAAGGTGTAGAAGCATCATCCATAATCCAAATTTTTGATACAACATAATATTAATGATTATCTTAGTTAATTCCTTTAGTAACATAAATCATACACATGAAACCATAGATCTAAAATATTTAAAATACATGAAATAGATATCACAATGTATATTCTCAATAACAAACACATGTCAAATATTCATTTCAATATAACCTTGATATTTCACAACACATCCTTTCTAGCATCTAACAAACATATGAATTCAAGGACATGAACATGCCAAAGTTGACCACCAACAAAAATTATGTCCTTTCAACCTTATAATATTTAACTCATTTCAACACATTAAAAATGTATGCAACATCCACATAAATAGCTACTCACTTCCCATAATATGAAAGATATCTTTATGTGATGTTATATGCCTCCATAAGAGCACATGCCCACGGTAAGAATGCATTCATCCCACACTATATGCATCCTAACCTTTGCATAACACAAGTACACAAACATAACTATACCAACCATTCAACTTTGTAGGCACACATAAAGCAAGTACATAGAATATAGGCACCTCAAAATTTAGAGGAACATAATGACAATGACACTCATATTAGCAAAACCAGACAAAGACGAGCCATAAACATGAAAAAAATATTTGGTTCCTAAAACTTGTCCAAAGAGCATCTACCATATGTGCAGTGTACCTAAGTACTATTGCTTCACATAAGAAAGGAAAGTTAACTATAGACACCAACCTCAAAGCACCCCTACCACAAGGTAGAAACAATATTTATGCTAATACAATGGGTCACAAGACTTATCTCAAAGATCTCCTAGATCTAGTGGTATAATATTATTCTCCCATATGTGTAGTGTACCCAAGTAAGTTACTACCTCAAATAAGAAAATAAGGTTAACTATAGATACCAACCACAAAGCAACCCTACCATGAGGTAGAAACAACATTTATGCTAATACAATGGGCCACAAGACTTATCTTAGAGATATTCTAGATCCAGTGGTACAAAGTGATCATAATATAAAATATTTGTGAACCCTTTATTAATAAGAGCATTAGAGTTTATGGTGATGTGGTGCCTATACTAAGATGAATGAGCTCAAATATTGGTCAAATTTCTTAAGGAGAAATGTCTCAAGGTATTGGGTCCCAAATAAAGAAAACATGATTTTAACCATCCTAATCCATAGGGAAAAAATCACATTCGATTCTTTCAAATGGAACCCATTACATAAATCTCTCATACACCCTATCCTTCTAAATAGATTCCTACTCTCACAAGTAGAATCACGACACAAATAATATCACAAATCAACATGAATCAATCATGACACAAAAGATATTACATGTTAGCATTAATCAAGCATGACAAAAAGGATGTCATAATTCAACATAAATAAACCCTAACAAGATGTCATAAATAAATAGAGTTAGCTCCCCAAGGATATAAAAGAACAACAAGATGAGTTGGATTTACATAAATATAAAAGGCCAATAAAATATTATACATTATAATAAGTTGACCCCAAACCATTCATATAGTCAAAATATAGTCATACAAACACTTATGTATTGTATGCAATTCTAGAAACCTCTAGGAGGTAAGATAATAGTTCACATTCAAGACACTAGCACGTCACATTATAGTCTTCTTGGGATTATAAATCCTAAAATTCTAATTAAAACCCATAAATATAATCAATCATGATAGAAAAGATATCATATGAATAAATAGGGTAGTTGATAATACTTAATTATGACATTATTAACACAAATAAATAATCACTAAATCGTTAATATTCCATAATTTATAATTTGGGTATGACTAGTTTTTCTTGAGGATTTAAAAATTATGCCTATGCATGTTCCTCCAAAGTTTTAGAATTTAACTTAGTTTACAAAATAAAGTTAATATGGACGTGACAAACTAATTTTTCTCATTAACAGATATTATTTTTATAAATAAAAGCAACTGACTTGTTTAAATCATGAAAGAAAAAACATAACATGTAAAAGTGTAAATCTTGGTAAAAATGTTTATTAAATTGTTTTAAACCATATGCACCAAAATAAGAAATACCCAAAGCATAGTTTAATATGTCCATAATTTTCATCTTGCATAAGCAATCAATGAACACAACCTCTTTCACAAACAACCTATGTTTATTATTAATCCAAAATAAATATTTTTTAAAATAATTTAATGATAATAAACCTACCTCAAACTTGTAGCGATTTTGAAAATAAATGAATATGAATTGAATCAATTTGCTAACAATGACAAAAATCTACAAAAGAATACTTTCAAAATCTTCAAGCTTTAAACTTGTTGCTTTCATTCTCTCAATTGCATAATATTTTTTTTGACTGGTAATAGATATATTTTATTAATAATAAAGATGTAATACATTTCAAACAGCAGAATTCTCATGCCATACTGACACTTCACCAAAAAAATAGCTCACCATACTATCAATTTGCCCTAAGATTTTACAAAAACCCCTTTTCTCAGGCCACCAAAAACTAGATTGTCCATTTCTTAGATATAAAATACCGTTGTCAAGCTGATTAATCATTATCTTTTGCTCTTCAAATTGGGTAACAAGAGACACCAACTAAATAACCAGTCTGTATAAACCGCACCATCCAAGCTTCATCATTTGAAAGTTGACGCATTACTATCCAAAAAATAAAACTAATTCTGCATTTCACCTTACAACAAAAAACTTACACCTTTCTTCTGACAACCAAGCTTCAAGAGCTTCGCCTCCCTCGACGCCTTCCCCTGTGTCTTGCCATGCGTTTCTCACGAGCAGTGGACTGGGCTTCATTCGACTCACCAACTTCAGCGTGTGCTTCCAGGTGACGAAGCACTAGCTTTAGATTTTCCCAATCTATCAGAATGTCCATCTTGTAGGCCTCTATGTTCGTCTTTCTTTGCCATCGCACAAAAGGGACCAACCCCTCCTCTGTAGCTTCATCCATTTCTTCAATACCTTCAAAAATATCATACACAATCCCTGATACAGCCCATTCCAACATCGACTCCATTCCTTGTAGCAAATCCTTTTCAAATAGAGAAAACATCACCCACTTCACAATCTCAACGTCTTCTTTTAACTCCATTGCCCATGCAAATATCATTGAAGCAATATCAACATTTAGTCATCCTCTATGCCTCGCCTCCATGAAGTGCGGACCCAACAACTCTAACACAACTTCCACCACCTTGTCATGCGGACAGAGTAGCATCATTTTCAATCTAATGACATAGACTAGTCCAAAGAAACCTTGTTGCTACTTCTTCGTTGAGAAACCCTACATCGCCTCCATCTTGTCATCAAACGACTTTCTTCCTGACAACAACCACTCAACTTGGCACTGCATTTAGATCAGTCTAATCCTATTTAAGCCTCAACACCTTAAAAATTTAATTCATACTGCTCACGTCGTCCTTTTCACCTCATGTAGCAAACTCGTTCGCCGCCAAAACTTAAATCGTGTCTCTCATTTGTACCCACTAGCTTCAATACTAAGAAAAAAATGAAGACATTTCTTTTCTTACAACATGGTCTCTTAGCTGGCGCCGTCCTCCCATGCTTCACCCTAAGACATCCCCATAAATATGTACACTAAAGCAATTCAGCCGTTTGTCCTTCCACCAGACCAACTGTCCACCTTTCCCAACGAAAGGCTCATTTAGCGTGTCACTTAGTACGTTGAAACCTTAATTATTCACAACTTTCAAAGGTTTGCACGCCACCCCCTAGATCAAATATGTACTCCTGATATCACTCAAATCTTCCACACAACATTCTCCTATCTGTTGAAATGACACAGCCCAATTTGATAGCCAATCAGCTTTAGTGTTGTCAGCCCGTCTAACGTGGCTGACCCGAACGTCCTCAAAGCCATACACATCCACCTTAATAGCTTTTATTAAAGCTTTAAGGTGCCACACTTGTGCTTCTCCATTTATTGTTGCTTGTGTTATCACCATTGAGTCACCTTCCAAATGCAATTTCTTCACACCAAAAACATGAGCCAACTTTACTGCCAGTAACGCTGCCCGCGCTTCCGCTACATTGTTCGAACCATCCACTAATTTCTTTGATCCCAACATAATTGTATTACCCAAACAATCCCTCAAGATCGCACTAGCTCCTGAAGGTCCTGGATTTCCTTTGGAAGCTCCATCATAATTTTCTTTATACCATCCAACATCAGGCTTTTCCCAACACACCTCACTGGCTTTAGCCTGGATTCCAGAAACGCTCACACCTGCTTGGCTGGGGTGAATTTTTATGCCTGACCACACTCTATGGATCCTTCTATCTTCTAACGAGTAGGGTAAGTTTGAAAGAAGAAATTTTGAAGCCGCTGCCCTAACAACTTCTTCAATTGAATGATTAATTATGTTAACAATTTTCACAAAAGGTTCTTTCTAATCCAAGAAAATCCTCCGATTTCGTTCTTTCCACACTTCCCAAACTAGAATTGAAGGGCTGACAGTCTAGACACTTGAAAGGAGAGATTTCCTCACCTGCAAAGAGGTCCAACCTTCAAAAACCTCTTTCAAAGTCCTTTGTAAAGGACCTTGCCATCCTAGATTCTTCCTTAGATTATCCCAACACTTTGTTGTAAAATCACATTAGAGAAGCATATGATCAACTGATTCCTCCGCCCCATCACACAATACACATTTCATAGGCCCAACAAACCCCAGCCTCTTCCTTCTTTCACTCGATAAGATTCGGCCTCTCGTAGCTAACCAAGCAAGGGTACCCGCTTTTGGAAGGCAATCTTTCCCCCAACATAGTTGCTTTGCCCAAAAAGACTGACCTCCCTCCAAGTCCAAAAATTGGTAACCAAGTTTAACTGAATAAACTCCATTTACTGAGCCACACCAAACTACCTTATCCACATCACTCAAGATCAGAAATTGCCTTGAATTAAAGATTTCTAGCATCTTTTGTTTTTGTTGGATGGATAGGCCATCACAAGGAAGATCTTTCCAAGCCCATTCCAACCCAAAAGGCCCTGCTTTTTGTACTAGATAATCTCTTACATTTTCACCCCATAGTTGATTAAGAAAGATGCGTACATCTTGGATTCCTTCCACTTCTCTCAAAGGGGGAAACCCATTCCAAGAGTCATCCCAAAATTTAGCTTTTCTCCCATCACCAATTTTCCAAGATAAATGATTCAGAATTATAGGCCTGCAAGACACAATAAAGTTCCAAATTGCCGACCCTTTGGGTGGGTCCCAAATTGTGAAAATCCTACGATTATCAGTATTGTCTAGATATTTTGCTTTTAATATCTTGACCCAAAGCATATTGGGGTTTGTATAGATCCACTAGACTAATTTGGCGCCAAGGGCTTCATTGATAATCTGCCAATTTCTCAAGCCAACCCCTCCTTTCTCTTTGGCTTTGCAAATTTTATCCCAGGCTAGTAGAGGAATTTTATCTTGATCTGATGGACCATTCCAGAAGAATTTTCACATCCAATGGTTAATCACCTAAATTATCTTTTTAGGAATCTTCAAACACATCATAGAGAAAACCGGCATAGCCGAAATCACCGTCTTTAGCATTAGAATTATGCCTGCAGTAGTGAGCCACCTACTCTTCCAACCATCCATTCTGTTAAGGCATCCATCCACCAAATCTTTCCAGATATTTGATTTGCTTGCCCCCCAAAGAGAGGAATCCCAAGATATTTACTAGGTAGGGAACCCGACCTCATACCCAAAATTCTGCAAATTTCCAGTTGCTTAACTAAAGGAGAGTTGAAGAAAAAAACCTCAAACTTCCTCTAATTTATACATTGTCCCGAAGCCAAATCATACTCATCTAGGGTGGCCTTCATGATTTGAGCCTCCCTAAGAGAAGCCTCACCCATTAGCAAGGTATCATCAGCAAATTGTAAGTGGGACATAGGGTCTAACCCCTCCGCAATTTTGATGCCTTTCCACCTTCCAGAAACCCATTTTTTAGCAATCAGCCTGCCCAGAGATTTTGCTAGAATTATAAAGAGAAAGGGAGATATTGGATCTCCCTGTTTGATCCCTGTACTGGTTTCGAAAAAACCCTGAGGGCTTCCATTTACCAGTACTAAAAATCGGGGAGAGCTTATACAACTCTTTATCCAAGAAATCCATTCCTCACAAAAACCAAATTTACTTAGGACTTTTAAGAGGAAATCCCTATTTACTTCATCATAAGCATGTCTAATATCCAACTTCACCATCGTCTTTTCTAGTTTTTCCATTCTCACCGAATGAATGGCTTCATGTGCTACAATTACACCTTCAAAGATGGACCTATTCGGAGCAAACCCGCTCTGCTCCATTGAAATTACTGAGTCCAACACCTTTTTTAACCTATTCACCACCACCTTAGATATGATCTTGTAAACTATATTACATAATGAAATAGGTCGGAAGTCTTCAAAAGAATTAAGCACCGATCTCTTTGGTACCAAAACTAAAAAGGTGTTGTTGAAGTCCTTAAGCATAAAGCCACCACTTCTAGATTCCTCCACCACAGCCAACAGATCCTGCGCAAAAAGGTCCCAAAAAAATTGAAAGAAAGATGTCAGAAAACCATCTAGTCCCGGAGCCTTATCACCCCCTAGATTGAACAACGCCTGCTTGACTTCCTTTAGAGAGACTTTATCCATCAGCATTGCATTTTGAGCATATGTAATGATGCTCGGAATCACCTCAAAAATAGAACTATTAGACCCTTAAGCAGCCTCATGTTCCCTAAAGAGCTCTGAATAAAACCTTATTGCTTCTCTATTAATCTACTCTGGATATGAAAGTGAGATGCCCTACTGGTCTTTAATAGAGAAAATCTTATTCCTTGACCTACGAACCTTTACCGACGTATGAAAGAACTTTGTGTTCATGTCTCCCTCCTTAAGCCAACATTCACGAGATTTTTGATGCCAAAAAACTTCCTCTCTAGCCAAGATTTTAGAGTATTCTTTATTCAAACATTTTTCCAACACAAAATCTTGTTCCACCATACCTCACCTTATAACATTGGAATGCAAATTCTTCAATTGTTCCTCAAGTTTGAATTTCTCAACAAATATATTTTTGAAGGACTCTCTATTCCATCTTTTTATTTGTTCTTTTAGGAACTGGAGATTTTTAAAGAAGATGAAAGCTTTATTTCCCGATCGTCTTGGGGCTTCATTCCACCATTTGGCAATTAACTCTTTAAACCCATCCGCCCTCAACCACATTTTCTCAAATTTGAAAGGACATCTCTCTGAGGTCTCCTCCTCTTGAATCATCAAACTTACAGGGTAATGATCAAACCCAGTGATTGGGACAATCTTAGCAACACACATCCAGAGATGTCTCACCCAGTCACCAACAATAAAGAAACGATCTAGTTTCTCAGCAATATTTAAAAAAACCCCTTCTCTGGTTAGTCTAGGTAAAGTCACCATTTTGGAAAGGGAGTTCAATGAGACCATTACTCACAACAAAATCACTAAAATCTTGCTGGCTTTGACTTGCCCAACAGATTCCCCCCATTTTATCTGCTAGTTTTAAAATTGCATTAAAGTCACCTGACAAAAGAAACAACTTTCTGACTTCTTGTTGGAATAGGTGTCTCAATTCTTACTGGCATGTAACTCCTGAAGGGAAAAGTCGTTGTTATATTATTGATGTCTGGCCGACTAGCTGTTCTGAATCCTTTTGAAATGTCCTGGTCGATGTGACTTTGTTACAATCTTGCCGAATAGGCCTATCGCTATGACATGGAGACTCGGTAAGATCTCTTGCCGACTGTTGTTTCTCTCACTGATGGTTATTCAATCGTAGTTATCAGGGAGACTTGGGCGAAAGGTTTATTGTCGGTATGCGTCTTACCGATATGAAATGTCTCACTGTCAAAGGTTGCTATCGGGTGTCTAGCAGATACCGACGGGAGTCATCAGCATAACACAAGACTTCAGTATGAAGTCTTAGCGACTGAAGAGAGTCTTACCGATAACACATTGTCATCGGCATAACTCAAAGGTCTCAGGAAGAACTCTAAGCGAACTACAATGGTCTCATCGATGGTTGTGTGAGTTCGGAGTAACACATGAAGCCTCGGTGTGAGGTCTTGGCGAAAGACGATTGTCTCACCGAATGGAATACTCATGTCGGCATGACTTTAAGACTTTGGTATAAGTCTTGGCAAACTGCGGTAGTCTTTTTGATGGCAAGGTAGAGGTTGTTGTGACTTGTGAGCATCGGTATGAGTCTTGCCGATGAGGAAACTCTTGTCGATAGGAATGAAATGGATATCGATGGATTCGATATGACTCATGGCATTCGCTATATCATCTTGCTGACTGTTGGAACCTATGCCGATATCGAATGCTGGCTATGTTGGCATCAGGGAGACATGGTTAGTGTCTCACCAACATGCCAACATAGGTTGAACTCCCTTGACCGTTTGACTTTCCTATGTGGCATCTCATGGACCAATCAGAGGAAGCAAAATTCAAATGGTTGGCAATTTGATTTTTGCAATAGCTGCGACGCTGGAGCTAAACTGTATGTAAAGAAAAATTTGCAATGGGATGGAAACTTTCTACGATGGGTAATGGCGGATACGAATGGACAGAGGATAAAAATCAGAATGTGATAAGATTTAAAGGATAGCATTCTGAGTTGGAAATATAATACATTGAATCTGTGAGTAACATGAAGAACAGTGAATGGAAAAATTGTAAAACTGATACCAAAGAGTTGTGTCTCTACATTGTATGTAATTTGTTGATTACTGAAATACAAAGAGATTAAACTTGGTGTGGTGGGTTTTTTCCCGAAAGGGTTTCCCACGTAAATCTGGTGTTCATTTGTTTTTGAGTATCTTCTCTGTTTCTGTAAATCTTTCATGTGTGTCTTAATTAGATTATAATTTGGAAATTAAAATTACTAGATGCATTATTCCCTATGGTTTTGACATTAGGAAATTTATTTCCGCACCTCTGCTTTCCTGACAAGTGGTATCAGAGCCTGACCAGTTGTGTTATCCTTGTGAGTGGGTTGGGTTTGTCAATACTTTTTATTTGGGAGTTTGATAGAGGTCTGATAATTAATTACAGATTAAGATGGCGAGCACATTCAGGAAGATGGAAATAGAGAAATTCAATGGTAGCAATTTTGAGTTGTGGAAACTCAAAATGGAAGATCTGTTAGTGGACCGAGATCTTTGGAATGTTGTGTCTAGAACGATGCCTCAAGGCATGAAGCAAGAGGATTGGGATCTTGCAGATAGAAAGTCTAAGGGGCTGATAAGGCTCTATTTAGCAGACTCTATTCTTCTGAATGTTCATGAAGAAAAGACTGCATCTTCCTTGTGGAAAAGACTGGCATCTATTTATCAAGGCAAGTCCTTGGTGAACAAATTGTACTCTTTGAGAATGCAGGAGGGAGGATCTGTTGTTGATCACTTGAATGCCTTCAACATGCTGATTGCTCAGTTAACATCTGTTGGTGTGAAGATTGAAGATGAAGATCACTGTATGCTCTTATTATGTTCTTTGCCAGATTCTTGGGATCACCTGGTGATGGCTATTGGGAGTACAACATCCACATTCAAGATGGAAGATGTTGTTGCTTCTCTTATATTAGAAGAAATGAGAAGGAAATCTTCTGAGATGGAAAATGAGGCTCTGGCTGTTAGAGGAAAATCGAAGGAGAAAGGCAAGAAGAAGGATAAGAAATCCATATCGAAATCAAAAGGGAGATCAAAGTCTCCTGGCAAGAAGTCCAAGGTGAAATGTTGGAATTGTGGGCAACCTGGTCATGTCCGAAAGGATTGCAAGGAGGAGAAAAAGAAGAAGAAGAAGAAGATCTATTCTAACAATGATTCTTCTCAGAGTGATGCAGGTGTCTTCATTGCAGCTTTGGCTACGCGGGCATCTAATGATGTCTGGCTGATTGATTTTGGAGCATCTTTCCACACGACATCTCATAGAGATTGGTTCACGAAGTATGAAAACTATGATGGTGGAAAGGTGTATTTGGCAAGTGATTCATCTTTGGAAATTGTTGGTCGTGGAAGAGTCATAACTCAATTCCCTGATGGAAGAGTGAAGGGAATCAATTATGTGATGCATATACTAGGTTTGGCTCGTAATTTACTTTCTGTAAGTAAGCTGAATGATATTGGAGTGCATGTCATGTTCTCTGGAAATGGTTGCAAGATGACTAGAGGCTCTATGGTGCTAGCAAGGGGTGCTCGTATTGGTACCTTGTATAAGCTGGATGCACAAGCTATTCAATGCAATAGTGTATATGCAAAGTCACATAAAGCTACTCATGGAGGAAAAGAGGGAAACATTCATAATGGTGTAAACTCCATGGAGGTTAAACTTCCATCAGAAAAGACAATGCTTTGGCATCATAAGCTAGGCCACATTGGTGAGAAAGGTTTAAAAACCTTGAAAAATAAAAACCTGGTTGAGGGGCTTGAAAATTGTAACCTCAAATTCGAATTTTGTGAACATTGTATATATGGTAAACAACACTGTGTTTCATTTTATTCTAGTCCTCACAAATCTTCTGGTTTGCTTGATTATATACATTCTGATGTGTTTGGTCCAGTAAATGTTCCTTCTTTATCTAAATCAAAATACTATGTGTCGTTTATTGATGATTATTCAAAAAGAGCATTTGTATATTTTATGAAAAGTAAATCAAAAGTATTTAGTTGGTTTAAGGAATTTAAAAACCTTGTTGAAAATCAAACTGGTAGGAAAATAAAATGTTTAAGGACTGACAATGGCGGTGAGTTTTGTTCTGATGAATTCGAAAGGTACTGTAAAGATCATGGGATTAAAAGAAATAAGACTACACCTTACACTCCACAGCAAAATGGAGTTGTTGAAAGGTTCAATAGGACAGTAATGGAAAGAGCACGAAGTATGCTGAGCAGTGCAGGCTTGGAGGAGAAGTTTTGGGCTGAAACAGTCTCTACAGCATGTTACTTGGTAAATCGTTCTCCTAACTCTGCTCTTGTTGAGAAGATGTCGTTGGAAGCATGGTCTGGAAAGAAGCCCTCTCTAAGACATATTCGTGTCTTTGGCTGTGAGGCATATGCATATGTGCTATTTGAAAAAAGATCTAAGTTGGAAAACAAAGCTGTAAAGTGTATTTTTATTGGCTATAGTGTTGGCATAAAAGGATACAAGCTTTGGAATCCTGAGACTGAGAAGGTTTTGTACAGTAGAAGCGTTATCTTTCGTGAGTTGAAGCCTTCTACATTGGATCCGCAGTCAGAGAAGAAATCAGAAAACAAAAAGGATGTAGCAGAAATTCCTCCAACACTAGATAAAGAGGAATTGAAAAATCAAATATACCTGATACTGAGGAAAGCTCAAGTAGCTCTGAAAGTTTTGAAGAAGATGAAGAACCACCTCAGCCTCAGCCTATGAGGAGGTCAACTCGTGAAAGAAAGCAACCTGATAGGTATGGGTTTTCTTTGAATAGAGTCTACTTGTGCGTATCTTTAATTTCTAGCATTGATGAACCTAGGACTATGAAAAGAGGCATTTAAAATGTCTGATTCAAACTCTTGGTTGGAAGCCATGAATGAAGAAATGGCATCATTAGAAAAGAATGATACTTGGAGTTTGGTGCCATTGCCTAAAGGCATAAAAGTTGTGGGCTGCAAATGGGTATTAAAAAGAAAATTGGTCCGATGGCAAGTGTAGAAAATATAAAGCGAGGCTGGTTGAAAAAGGTTATTTCTAGGTAGAGGGAATTGATTATGGAGAAATCTTTTCTCCTGTAGCTAAGCTAGCATCTATTAGATTTATTTTGTCACTTGCAGCAGCATATGACCTAGAGATTGAACAGATGGATGTGAAGACAACATTTCTTCATGGTGATCTTGAAGAATAAATTTATATGTCCCAGCCGGAGCACTTTGTGGAAAAAGGTAAAGAAAGACCTGGTTTGCAAGTTGAAGAAATCTCTGTATGGTTTAAAACAGTCTCCTAGAATGTGGTACCAAAAGTTTGACATGTTTATTTTGTCATTGGGATTTGTAAGATCAAAATTTGATCACCGTGTGTATTACAAAGCTGAAAGTGATCAAGTTCTTATTATTGCTCTCTATGTTGATGACATGTTGTTCATAGGCACAGTAAGCTAATGATTTTTTATCTTAAGTCTCAGTTGTTTGCAAAGTTTGAAATGAAAGATTTTGGTGCAGCAAGGTATATTCTGGGAATGGAAATAACCAGGGACATGAAGAATAGAAAACTTTGGCTCAGTCAGAGTAAGTATATCAAAATTGTTCTAGAGAGATTTTGCATGACTGATTGCAAGCAGCTAGTTGTTACAGTTTTGTAGGGAACAGAGCTATCTGTTGAAGACTGGCCCAAAATATCCCACCGAGATGGAGGACATGACCAGTGTCGATATACTAGTGTGGTTGGCAGCCTTATGTATGCAATGGTTTGTACAGCCAAACATTGCCCGCAATGGGAGTAATTTAGTCGGTTTATGGCTAATCCTGGAAGGACACATTGGGATGTTGTGAAGAGAGTGGTTAGATATCTGAAGGGCACTTCAGACTATGCTTTGTGTTACCATGGGAACTTGGTTGAATCACAGAGGACTCTCAGTATTCGAGGTTATGTGGATTCTGATTGGGTAGGGGACATTGACAGCAGGAGATCCACCAGTGGATATATCTTCATGATGAATGGTGGTGTAGTGAGTTGGATGAGCAAGCGGCAAGTCTGTAGTCCTTTGTCCACTACAGAGGCAAAATACATGGCAGCTACACGCCTGTAAAAGAAGCAATCTGGTTAAAATGTTTGTGTTCTAACATTGGTTTTGATGTAGGAAAAATTACTATTTACTATGACAGTCAGAGTGCTATATGTTTGGCAAAAAATCCTACTTTCCATGCCAGGACGTAACATATAGATGTACAGTATCACTTTGTACGAGATATGGTGGAGGATGGGAAGGTCTCTTTGGAGAAAGTGGATACTCTGGAGAATGTTGCAGATGCATTGACAAAGCCTGTGAGCACAAACAAGTACAGGTGGTGTGCCAGTTCCATGGGCCTCTTGGCCCATGAATTTCAGTAGTTTGATTATGCTCTGGAGGTGTCAGTAAGATCTTCATCAAGTGGGAGATTGTTGGAATAGGTGTCTCAATTCTTACTGGCATGTAACTCCTAAAGGGCAAAGTCGTTGTGATATTATTGATGTCTGGCCGACTAGTTGTTCTGAATCCTTTTGAAATGTCCTGGTCGTTGTGACTTTGTTACAGTCTTGCCGAATAGGCCTATCGCTATGACATGGAGACTCAGTAAGATCTCTTTCTGACTGTTGTTTCTCTCACTGATGGTTATTCACTCGCAGTTATCGGGGAGACTTGGGCGAAAGGTTTATTTTCGGTATGAGTCTTACCGATATGAAATGTCTCGCCAACAAAGGTTGCTATCGGGTGTCTAGCGGATACTGACGAGAGTCATCGGCGTAACACTAGACTTTGGTATAAAGTCTTAGTGACTGAAGAGAGTCTCACCGATAGCACATGGTCATTAGCGTAACTCAAAGGTCTCGGGAAGAACTCTTAGTGAATTGTGATGGTCTCGCCGATGGCTGTGTGACTTCGGAGTAACACATGAAGCCTCGGTGTGAGGTCTTGGCGAAAGACGATTGTCTCACCGAATGGAATACTCACATCAGCATGACTTGAAGACTTCGGTATGAAGTCTTGGCGAACTGTGATAGTCTTGCCGATGGCAAGGTAGAGGTCGTTGTGACTTGTGAGCATCGGTATGAGTCTTGCTGATGAGGAAACTCTTGCCAATAGGAATGAAATGGATATCGGTGGATTCGGTATGACTCATGGCATTCGCTATATCATATTGTTGACTGTTGGAACCTATGCCGATATCGAATGTTGGTTGTGTTGGCATTGGGGAGACACGATTAGTGTCTCACCAACATGCCAACACAGGTTGAACGCCCTTGACCGTTTGACTTTCCTATGTGGCATCTCGTGGACCAATCAGAGGAAGCAAAATTCAAATGGTTGGCAGTTTGATTTTTGCAACAGCTGCGACGCTGGAGCTGAATTGTATGCAAAGAAAAATATGCAATGGGATGGAAAATTTCTACGATGGGTAATGGCGGATAAGGATGGACAAAGGATAAAAATTAGAATGTGATAAGATTTAAAGGATAACATTCTGATTTGGAAATATAATACATCGAATTTGTGAGTAACAGGAAGAACAATAATGGAAAAACTGTAAAACTGATACCAGAGAGTTGTGTCTCTGCATTGTATATAATTTGTTGATTACTAAAATACAAAGAGATTCAACTTAGTGCGGTGGGTTTTTTCCCAAAAGGGTTTCCCACGTAAATCTGGTGTTCATTTGTTTTTGAGTATCTTCTCTGTTTCTGTAAATCTTTCATGTGTGTCTTAATTAGATTGTAATTTGGAAATTAAAAGTACTAGATGCATTCTTCCCTGTGGTTTTGACATTAGGAAAGTTGCTTCCGCACATCTACTTTCCTTACACTTCTGAGCTTAAAATATTGGAGATTTCAAGCCACAACAACCGTTTTTGAACTGTTTCCACTGGACCATATATGTTTAATACAAAAATGCTAACACCCAACTGATTAGAAACCACATTCAACCACAACCAATTCCGCTCCTCGTGCAACACTTGAACATCTACTAAAGCAACATCCCATAAAGCTCCCAAATGCCCAGAGGCACCTAAAGCACCCGAGAGAGAGCATTTCCACCTATTGAACCACTTTGAGAATTTATCAAAGCCATGGTCCTTAAATTTAGTTTCTTATAGAAGAACTAAAGTCGGTCTCATTTGATCAAGGCATCTTTTGATCAAATGAATTTTGTCAGGGGCATTGCACCCCTTGACATTCCACGATAAGATTTTCATGGCTACCGGGAAAAGGCATAGCCTTTTCCTGATCTCAGTTTGCTTTGCCCAACAACATTTCCAGCTATTTCTAGCTTCATCCTATTAGATTTTGGACCTCTCTTATTCTTTTCACCAAACTTTGCTTTCTTGATGTGGGCCGAAGATTGGTCTAAGGTTCTTTTTTCCAATATCCCAACATTTGCTTGCATACCCAAAAGATCTTCCTCACCAGGTTCATCATCTGTCTCCAGTTCATAATTTGACTCTTCCAACGAACCACCACTATCTCTTACTCCTTCAAAGGCACTATCTAGATTTCTAATAGGGGAAATTGGGATGTCTTTGAAAACAACCTCAGACTCATCCACATTCAAAGGTCTTGAGTCTGAATGATTTTGTTGCAAGTGCCCTTGAGAGGAATCTAGGGTTTCATCATCCACTGGATTTTTATCCCTATCCTGAGAATATCTGTTACTTTCCAACAGAGATCAAATCCACTAAAGGGTCTTCCTCCAACTGGCTAGAGTTTATTTTTCCAAGAGAAACTACCTTTACCTCCTCTGAAACCACCAAAGCTTCAGCATGAATATCATTAGGAGTTTCCAGCTCCATATGATTCAATTTTTTTTTACATGTTCTTCACCATTGAGCTATGGAGCATTATTTTTCCACCCCTGATTTACATTCCTAAGTTCATTTTCACATATAGTATCTATTTCCTCTTTCTGGCAGCCTTCCCAGCTCAGATTCTCTTTATTATGATTCTTGCGGGACTCATTCATCTAATTGAAAATAAACCCCCACTCCTGAGAGCACCAACGCACATCCCCTCCATCCACCTCTGATAAAGCCACCAATTTTTCTACAAGGGAGTTCTGTTCTAAATTCTTCCCCTTTTGCAGTTGTTGATTAACCTTGGAACTCGAGCCTTTTTCACAAAAAAGATCATTCTCCAACCCCTCTAGCTCAAAGTTAATCTTTTGACGCCAAATTCCTTCACTAGTATGTATTTCTATCATTTTTGGAAGAGGATGAGTGACTGGCCGCATTACACAGATCCTTGGAAACATGCTTAAATCAGATTTTGCTAAAGTTACCTCTGATTTAACAAAAAGACCCAGTTTGTTTCCAATGATTTTGAGAGTTTCTTGTTCCCAATATTCATGTGGTAGATTTTTTAGGTTTAGCCATACGGGTATATCCTCAGTCTTTGCCTTATTGGGATCAAAATTTGGGGTCCAATCTAGGATGGAAAACCCCTTTCCATCCATGAAGAAAGGACCATGATTCAGAATCCATTATTTATCTTGGGGGGTTTGACAGATTAATAAAAAGAACCCCTTCTCTAAGGTTTTCAGCTCACAACCTTTCCCCCAACTCTCATCACACCACAACCAAACTTTTGTGAAAGAGGGCCATTTCCCACCCCATTTCATTATTAAAGCTCTTGCCTTTAACATATTCACTAAGTCATTCCATTCTCTGTTATCCAAAGGGAGAGACGTCATTAGTGAATGGGAAATGGTTGGGTAAATTTTGCTTGATCCAGCTTGATCCTTCTGGTTCTTTGGACACCAAAATTTCCCTTCAAGCTGATTAAAATCCTCTTTTCTGTTGGAGTACACCAATTTAAACCCTGTCCTATTTTGCAAAGTTTGAAATTTCTGATGGCCCTCCACACCCAACTCTCCAGTTTTAAAAGAAATCGGATCCTGCCAAGCCTGAGAGGAAATATTCTTCCTTCCTTTCTGAACATTTCTTCCACGCCTTCTATTAAAGGGCCATCTGTACTGGTGTCTTCCATCATACTGTAAACCCTGATGCTTGCGAAAATCCTGCCTTCCTCATTGCTCTGCCATTTTCTGCTGATCTCTCAATTACATAATTGAAAGAAGAAGAATGAGTGAATAAAATTAATTATTTTTCTTTTTTAGCGAATCTTTCTTTTTCCTTCTCAAAGTTTTAGAAACAAAATGTAATATTCTCAATAAAAGAAGATAATATTAAATTAGCTTTTTCTTTTCCCATGCAAATTCTTTTTGTAAATCAATAATATTAAAATATTATATGTTTTTCATTCTTAATAAGTAAAGAGATTTCTATAGAATTAATATTAGGAAATTATCCTTTCTAATTCACCAATAAAATGAAAACAATATAAATTAAATAATTAAATTTATTTCTTTTTCCAAAAGAAATTAATTACGACAATGAATAAATAAACAATGTAATATAATGTACTACACTAATTATTCATGTATTTTCCTTGTATTAATTAATTGACCTTTTCCCACACACTTGAACTATTTTAAGATATTTCAACACTTGGACCTAGTTATTCTTCCTTAATGCATGTCCCTATTGCACATCACATCTTGCTACACATACCTTAGTAGCATTATTATAAAAATATAATTATACAATTAGTTTTAATAAATTAACCATAGCAATATAATCTCACATTATACATAAATATGCTAAATCAATACTTTGCATTTAGCAAAAGCCAATATGGCACTTCCAATTTTATCATAGAATTAGAACATTATAGAAACATGCATGAATTAGGAACAAGAGATGTTAAGCATTTAAGGATGTGTCATTGAAGATAATGTATAAGTATATAAAAAGGATTGTAGGCACGCGTCAACAAAGGAACCAAAGACTTAAAAAAAAATCTCACAACATACTAGTGAATGCTAAAATGTTTAGGTATGTCAACACAAAGGTTCAATACTATTAGCCATGAGTGATGGAACATAGTTTTTTTTTATATTGAACAAAGTGGAAAAAAATACAATATAAAAAAAATGCAGTCCAAAAGGCAGACTACGAAGGAATGAACAACAACGCACTAGATAGCTCACAAAGAGTTCATAAAACCAAACCAACCAGTAACAAAGACAACTAGAGCAACCAACAGCTTAACAGACCCAAGACAGAAAGTACCAAATTACAAATTACATAATAAACTTGAGAAAATACAACTGGAGCAACCAATAGCTCATTAGACCCAAGACACAAGGTTCCACAGTACATATTACATAGTAAACCTGAAAACAAATTGTAGCTATTTGGCACAGCTTGAAGAAACTGGTATTTAATCGCGTTTAGATGTTGATTATAATCTGCATTCCCTTTTTGTTCCTCCCTTAGCTGAGAACATAGAAAAATAAACTAAAATATTATGTGAGAGTAAAACTTTTGAATGTTTGTTTGCTGATGCAAAATATGATTGACAAACATAGTTGAACATCTACTTTTCCACAAGTGTAACAAAATACATTGTCTCATAGAATCAACAATTAAATTTTTATGAAGCCTAATACCAAACATAGCCTCTTTCCATCCTAATGATGATCAAAGATAGCAGAAAGGTGGTCAAAAACAATGTTCCATTTCTTTTTTGCTCTATAACAGTCCCAAAAGATATGTTTCAAATTTTTATTGTGCTGACAAAAAGGGTACCTGGTAGCTTGTGTCTTTAAATGTTTTATGTTATCCCCTACAAGAAGTTTGTGATGCAAGATTTTCCAAGCCAAATTTTGGGCATTGGCTTCAGCCTTAGACTTCCAAACTTGAGCACTTAGTAGTCTCCATTTCTTTTCTGAAAATTTGCAATGTCATTTCCTGTTAAGTCTCAGGTTCAAATTCATACTAGGAAGGAGTTCAAGGTAGATTTTCTTCAAAGGGAAACAAAAGAAGGGGTACTTTCCAAGCCACAGCCAGTCCTTGAAGAAATTACAATGTAAAGGAGTACATATCTTCATAAGGAGCTCTATAGGAACCAACGCCTTTAAAAAAACCATGAATCCTTTAAACCTGCTGGGTAAATTAAAATCTCGCTTGGAATCTTGCCAACTAACCTAGTAAAGGGAGGAAATGTCCCAGATGTCTCCAAAATTATGCACCCCTTTATTGAAAAGATAATGAGAATTTTGAGGGAAGGAGACAACAAGAGGTTGTCCATGGTATTGAACAAGATTATTCCACCAAATGGAAGATGAAGCAAAACTAAAACCATGTTGTAAAGAGCCTTCTTTCCAATATAAAAATTTACAAACTTGCTGCCAAGCCTTCCATATGGATTGTAGTGGGAAAGATGCTTTCATATGAAAAAAAGGAGCAAGCAAAATTTTATCCTTCCATCCCACATTCTGCCACCTGTTATTTGCCATAGCAAGAGCAATACGACTTCTTACCAAAATTTTCCATGGTTCTTGACTAGACATAACTCTTACTATCCATTTATAAGATAAGCACACCCCTTGAGACTGAGGATCCAAGAGGCCCAAACCTCCCTTGTTCTTAGGTTGTATACACTGCAAGAGTAATTGGCATGCGCCTATACTCAACAAGTTTTTCAAAATGTAAAAAATGAGTTTAGCGTAAGGAAGGGGATATGTCAACATGATGTGTGAAGAGGAATAGAAAACACTTGCATGATGAAGGATAATGAAAAGTCATTTTAAAGGTACATGGAAGGGATTACAAGCATCTCATTCTAAGAAAGAAAAATTAAAAGTTGTGATTACCAATGTATTCATGTGTGCCTTAGAAAGAAGTGAATATTTTGAATGACAAGTTTGTCAATAAGGACATGAAATTTTTTATAATTAAACACCTCCAAACCATTGACATCTGCCAAAGGCTATCAACGTACCTATATAAAGCCATTGACTTCTACAAAAACAAATTAAAAAATAACTTTTAGAGTATAAATGTGTGATAGGAAATCATTGTATAGTTAAAGAGGGGATATATTTTTAAGGAAATGATTCTCTGAGAATTAGTGCACCTCTTCATAGAGACATGTTAATATAAAGAGGGTAATTTTTTTTTTAAATAATCTAGTGTAATGGTGCATGCCTGAGTAGTTGTGTGTGCCTAATCAAAGATTATCTATTTATATATGCCTAATAAAATATAAATGTGTCTAATCAAAAGGGTTTTATAGGAAGCTATCCCTTATAATTCAAAGATTGGTTTTATCACACATCTATTCTATTTTATGTCACACTAAAAGGTTTCAATTAAAACACTAATAAGGTTTGATCTACCCCCCTTCAATCAAACTCCCTTAAATAGAACTTATCTAGGCATAAATCATTAATTTTTCTAAAAGATACATGATTTTATGTAAAAATTAGGATGTCCCACAAGTAGGACACACTATGATGGGATCAACCAAGAACAAATATGTTTGAATAAAAATGAATCATTAATTTTACTAATTAAAAATCTAAACAAGTCTTGAACGTCATTTGATTGGATTTATTGTAAATATTCAAATAGTGAAAGATCAAGAAGGATGGTCTATTAGGTTGAAGGCATGTAAGAAGAAATATATCCAAAATATTGTTATCAATATATTTGTTAAGTATAAAACATAGACAATTAATCAAAAGTATAGATAAATAAATATTCTTTTGCAATGTATTGACCTCAATACCCTAAAACGTTATGGAAACAAACTAACCAACTTATTCAAGATGAAATTTATTATTTCATATTCAAGGTACCATAAAAAACTTTCATAGTTTATTGCACCTATCATTATACCCCCACACAAATATATATTTTTCCTTGTAAATGATACTAAGCTAATAAACTAAAGTAGTTTAGATTTGTGACTCTTTATTTCCAATGTGAATGAGATGACACGATTATTAAAATGCACACATGGTCTCTAAATCAAACCTTCATACAAACTAAAAATATGGTAGACAAAATAAAGGGAAAAGAAGCATTACTCACATTAATGTAATAATTATTAAAATCATCCATCTACATGCCGCAAGAAGTGATTATTTATCTAATGAGCTTTAAAATAAAAATGCATACAATAAAGCAATAAGAATTTTGATGCATGCTCCTTTTTTTAGATAACCATCGACTCCAACTCTATAGATATTCACTTCATGTATTTCTTTGCTAGCTTAAGAGAACTTAGCTTTATTTGTATCAAAAGAAGATCATTTGATTGTGGGTTTAAGCATATGCATACATTTCAAAAGGGACGACAACACAAAAAATACAGGCCTCTAAATGATTATTGATTGCTAATAAGCATGTATGGCATACCATATAACACTCTATATCAAGCACCATTCTTATATTAGTATGATGTCCCAAAACTTTATTTGTGCATATGTACTAGAATATTTGAAAGCATAATCAATACTATTTCCTATATGGTAGAAAAAATTGTTGAACTAGAAACACCTTGGAAGAAATTAGTTTGGGATAGTAAAATGATCATATCATTGGATTGATTGGTACAACTATTGGTGCTGGCATTTTTTGGGAGATTTTAGAGACTTATTCCCTACAAACACTTCAAAACTTAGAGTTTGGGAGATCTTTGGAGACCAACATATATATTCAGATGATCCTACATTAGATTGCCTCATTCCACTTAATGATGTAAACAATACCCTTTTATGATGATACATTAGAGCTTGAATATGATGCAAATATTGAGCATCTTGATGATATAAAGACCTCTCTTATTTCTCCTTATCCTCCTATTAAGATTGCATATTTGTATTCTATTGGTTCATTAGAGTTCATAGTTGCTTCTTAAAGAGCTTCCAATGATTCCTTGCAACAAGACATACATAGTATTTCAAATTCAATTTTGTGGAATTATTTCTTGAGAGGTATTTCATACTTACTCGTGGAGTCCCATATTACAAATTTGGAGGACACATTTAAGGTATTATCTCTTCTCTTTGATGACAACCCCACCATAGCTATTGTCCCATCATCTTCATACTTGGATCTTGTTCATCATCATATATCACTTGATCCTAGTTTGTCACCTTCTTTATTGATTGGGCATCTACCTTATTTGGTTGCAACATCATCTCATATGGACATGGTAACACATGATTAGATTTCAAAGATACCATCATCATACATATTGATCTTTCTTCCTACTAATTCTTGTCCAAAATGGGGAGCTTTCCAACATCTATACTTTATTTTATTTCTTCCCAAGGGAAGGAATGTTCAACATTCTTGGATCTTCATCATTCATCCTTTGTCGATAATTCACCATTAAAAACCACAAACCCCACTAATCAAATAGAGACTCCACTAAAAGTCCACACATAAACTCAAAATGCCATTGATGACTAAAAATGGATGTGATAACTATGTACAACCATCCAAACCCCACCAAAATGACATCAAGCACATCAAAGACTTAAATCCACACAAAAGGCCATGTGAAGGTGATGGATATGGATATGGGTGCCTTAACACCATCAATCTAAACTATAATCACATGTATTTAAGATGAGGTGCCAAACTAATTTTATAAGCATGAGAATGGTGTCTTCACTATTCCAAATCATCTTGCAATAGATGTAATCCTAATTGAGTTGTAGATTGTTGTACTTGGTGATGACATGCTTTGATTAGAAAAGAAATCTTAAAACCTTCAATGAGACAAAATAAACCCATTATAATAAAGTGATATAAAATACAAGGATAAAAAATGTAACAAGGGTTGGTCATTGAGCCAGTTTCTTGGTTGTAAGTGTCTCAAGTTGGTTATAGGGCATCAAGTGATGCAAGCCTAGTATATAAATGGATGTGATGTATTTTGTGGATCTTAGGAAAGATATTCGATGAGCACAATACTTATAAATGAGATGTCTTCATGGTAGCTTGTGATTGTTTAGGGAATACTTGAACCTAGTTGTGGATCCTCTCTTGCCATTTTTGCTAGTATGAATATAACAAGGGTTAGATGAATGCATGGAAAATTCTAATTTGTTGTAATTTTTTTTTTGATGGTATCTCCTTTGTTCCATGTGGGTTCTTGTAGAACTAAGATGCATTATTAAGTATGTCCATTTGCATGAAGTGTTATCTCTAAGATATAAGTAGAAGGATAAAAGATGTAATAAGGGTCAATCATTGAGCTAATTTCTTGATTGTAAGTGTCTCAAGTTGGTTCCAATTAATCAAGTGATGCAAGACTAGTTTGTAAGTGGATATGATGTACTTTTTGAATCATAGTATGGATATTCAATGAATATAATACTTGTAAATGACATGTCTTCATGGTAGTTTGTAATTATTCAAGGAGGATTGTATCAAATTGCGGACCCTCTCTTGACATATTTCTTGGTATGAATATAAACAAGAGAGATGAATGTGTGACAACATATAATTCAATGCAAAGATTTTTGTGATGGTATCTCCTTTATTTCATGTGGGTTCTTGCAGAACTGAGATGTATTATTGAATATGCCAATTTATATGAAGTGTTATATTTAATATGTATGCATGTGCAAATTGTTAAACAAATCAACAATGTATAAATAAACATAGAAAATCAATAAATAAATTACACACAAGTTTATGAGGAAAAACTAGTAATGTATCAAGCAAAAACCATGTGCAAAGGTCTCACAATATTTTATTCTTTGGAAAAATCAACTATTACAACAATTTATAATACATAAAAAAATGATAAGCTTCCATAGGACATACAAATTGTTGAGTCCTCTTCAAAGAATACTCCAAAATAGAAAGTGTGAATTGACAATTACATAATGTACACATGTCATATGTTTGAAAATATGACAAATATAGTAAGTCCCAAAAAAAATTATTGGCTTGGCCTAATGTTCTCATTGAAACACCTTCAACGTGGCAAGGGGATACACCCAACTTCCTTGCAACCACCTAGGCATTTAGGCCTTCAACCTAAAATTTATAGATAAACAAGATTGACTTCACATACTCTTACACATCTAGTTATATTTATGCTTTTATAGGTGTATCTCTCTTCCTTTTAGGTCCTAATGGAGCAAGCGCCAATCTAATTGGTGATAGGCCAAACAAATTTTATTTTATCATTTCTCTATTGTTAGTAGATTACAAGTAGATTATAATTCTAAAGACCCCCATGATTTGGTGAAATAACTCCTAAAACATTCTAAGTGATCACAAATAGTCAAGATTGTTAGAGAGTCATGTCATGCATGCCTATACCTTGCACCTATGTATAAAAGGTTAAGTGCATTCACTTATGGGGTATAACAAATTAATGTAATATTTAGGTGTATATGCAATGATGTAGTCATCAACTTAGCAAGAGGTTATAAAAGTAATTAGTTAGTCTTTGACTTAATGACAAATCTTGGGGCCAATCATATATTAGGTATAACTATTATTGGTTTAGCCATGTCCATCACTCATTTGATAGATGTCTTGTTAAGGATAAATCTAGGAGCACACTCTTGGGTTTAGCTAAGCCCAAAGTGCAGAAGAGAATACTCAATCTTATAAATTGGCCTTTAATTGTCCATAATCTATTGATGAGACTTCTCTAACTCCTTGGCCTTAAGGGTAGGTTATAGTTCTAGGGTTGTGGAAATACAATTTTGGGACCCAACACTTCTTAGGACAACTTCTAGTCTCCCTTATTTCTAATATAAAATTCCATACTTCATTCCCTCCAAGATATTGTGGCAATGATAGCTTAAGGTATCCCTTGATCAACACATAGGTTCTTCCATGGCATGGATATTAGATCCAAAAACATTCTCAAATCTAATTTTCCAAAAACTTATAACTTAGAATTTCCACTCATTCAGAAACATAACAAGGAACCATAATATATATAAAACCATATCCATCCACAAAAGCCTCTAACAATAATCTTCCACATTATGAAATGAACCATAAAATCTATAAAACTATACATAGAATTTTTAATCTATTGACATATTTGAAACACCTAAAAATATAAAAGCACTGTATTTTGAGTTCTAATTGATGAACTATCATAGATATATAACTAATAGATTAAAAATAATAATTCCATGACCTTTGCACAAATATCTAGTGAGTTGTTATAAAAGCTTCTAGTTCACCAAAAGACCAACTCCAAAGCTTGCACAAACATGCAAAAAATATTTTCCAAACTAGAATTATGATCTCCATCTTGTTGTGTTTCCATTCATTATGTTGAAAAGAAATATCACTCATGCAATAATTCTACTCAAATAGGGATTACTATTACAAGGAGAAAACTCTCTTACAACCCAAACCATCACTTTGATACCAAATATAAGGAACTATTCCCACAAAATTAGTTGTACAAACCAGGTGAAATTAAATTAAGCTTGCAAATACAAGCTAAATATTTCCTACATTAATCCAAAGAGATAAGAAATGTAACAATTTATAGATCTAAATACTAATCAACAAACAAAACATACTTGACACAATGCATATCCCAGGAAGTCCTTATAGGAAAAAAACCAACATCCAAACCACACTCAATATATTATTCAACAATAGGATATTTATTTAATACACGTGTAAAGTATCAATGTCTTATTATTCGTACAATGCAATCACAACCTTTAGCTTCATGGAGATAAACAACCCACAACCCACACATCTAACACATGCACCCAAATTTGCGAATAAATTGACAACATGCCAACCATATGTTCATGCCTATGTTGTAAATTCATTATTGTGAGTAACAAGAGAACACACGTGGTAGAAATTTGGTAGCATAACTTTTCAAATGTGCCTCTCTCTCTTTGGGGAAAATTTGATAGTACCTTTCAACCACACCCTTTTACCACCAATACATGCATCTAATATATAGGCAAGCTAAAAATTGGAAGCCAAAGATAGATATCAATGCTAAAATTATGGGCAAATTCGCCACTCAAATCAAGCACAAAATTTTGGATGTTTCCACCTTTTCATTAAGATGACCTCATGCATTGGTTAAAGGACCTCATTGGGTTTTTAGTCCACATCTAACTCCCTCTTTTCATGTTCTTTATTTAAGTAGCATATTTTCACACCTAACTAATGTTGAAGTCACATTCATGACTTCCATGACACTAATTGGTACTTAGAACTTATCAAGCATAAATTATAAAATTGGATGTCCATTCCAAGTGGACACAAAATTAATACAATTTACAATAAATGTAAACATCGAGAAATTGCAACTTGGAGAACACATAATCCTAACACCAAGGACCCCTGATAACTTCTAATCACACAACCACCACTTATGTAGATCAATTTCCCTTTAAAAGATTCATCAAATTTAAACTTAACTTCAAACTTGTCATAAAAGAAAGACTCCACTTCCTTTCCCAATTTTAATTTCTTATTATCTTTATCACCTACCCCATTAATAGAAGAATACTGACATAAAATATTATTTTATTTTATTTCTAATTATTTAAAAAAATCTAATCCATAAAAATAATTAAATTAAATTATAATAATAAGACTTTAAATATCCTTTTATTTATTTAAACATAACTTGCTTATATCCTCTACTCTAAATGATGGACCCTAAATGATATCTCCAAGTTAAAAAATTTAAGAGGAAATTTTGAAATAAAAAATCATGTTGACCTTTATGCTTGGTATGTCTAAAAATGATTTAAAAAATGTAAAGGGAAAAAGTCATAAATCAGGGTTACTTTTGCTAAAACTAACTAATTTTTTTCTATAGTAAATCGAAAGAAGTCAATTATTTAAATGCCTATAATTCAAACTCCGAAACCAATAAATTACTAAATTATTCGGGATATTTATCCCTAAAAAAAGGAATTAATCACCTAATATTAACACTCTATTTTATCACATAATTCTACTAATTTGGTGGGCTTAATCGAAAATTAGACAAACAAAAACTAGTCCAAAGAAGTAAAAAACACGCAAGAATAAAAATTAATCCAATACAAGCAAAACCTCTAAGTTGTGAATGTTACAAAAAATATAAAAGCAAACGGTATTTAATCTTAGAATTGATGACGCAATAAAGGTAGAAATAGGAAAATTCGAAAAATAAAATAAAATTTGAACCTGGATGGCTGCCTGTCCCACGCGGGCGATCATGCTAAATCCATTTATCGGTGGCTAAATATTTTATGTCAGAAAATTCTGGTTTCGTTTGCGTAATAATCCTGCGACGGAATTTCTGTTATTGTGTACGGCCCTGTATGCGATCTTTTGACCTCTGTTGTTAATTTTAAAATAAGAAGCACAATATATTTTGAACGAGCTAGGGTTTGAAGCTGGGAATGCCTTGAAAGTATGCAAATGGCTCAGGAAATGCAGGCGGGGCCTAGCGAAGAGCCTCCTGCTACCATTCAGCATGAAGCTCCTTCTTCTTCGCCAGGTTCATGTTATTGTTGCTTTTCTTTTTTAAAAATTTATTTGTCAAATCTCTATTTTTTTTCCTGTAATTTATTTTGATGTTTTCAATTCGTATCTTATTCTATATTATGCCCGTAAGGTTTCTATGATTTGGTTTATTGTTTTTAAGATTTTTTTTTTGTTGGGGTAAATTGAGGAATTCATGTTTTCAGAGATTGAAATGCAAAACTTCTAGGTTTTATTACCTTAAACAAATACCGAAATCCTTGGGAACAAATGCTTTGACGGGAAGCTCTTGCTTTGCAAGTGTAAGTGCTTTGAATTACAGAGCAAACCCCTGGAATTTAGCTGCGTTAATTGTAACTGCAAGTACACGAGATTCATTATTGAAAATATACATGCTTTACAATTTGAAGGCCTTTAGAATTATAATTAAATTCATTGAACTGCAAACTGTAGAAGTGTAAATGCCGTGAATTGGAATGGAGATCCTAGAAGTGCAAAAACTGTAAATCAGAAAGGAGGCTTCAGAAGCATAAGCACTGTAAATTGGAATGAAGACCTAGAAGCGTTAATGTTGTAAATTAGAAAGAAGACCCTAAAAGTGAAAACATTGTAAATTAGAAAGGAAATCCTAGAACTGCAAACACATAGATTAGAAAGGAGACCATTGAAGTGTAAGCACTGTAAATTGGAAAGGAGGCCCTATAAGCGACAACACTGTAAATTAGAAAGGAGGCCTAGAATCATAAACATTGTAATAAATTAGAAAGGAGATCCTCGAGGCATAAATGCTGCAAATTAGAGAGTAGACTGCAGAAGTGTAAATGCTGTAAATTAGAAAGGAGACCCTAGAAACGTAAGTTTTGTAAGTTAGAAAGGAAAACATAGAAGCATAATTACTGTAAATTAATAAGGATACTCTAGAAGAGTAAACACTGTGAATTAGAAAGGAGACCCTAGAAGCATAGACACTTAAAACTAGAAAGGAGATACTAGAAGCATAAACACTGCAAATTAGAAAAGATACTTTAGAATCAAAGATGCTGTAAATTAGAAAGTAGACTCTAGATCCATAACGCTGTAAATAAGGAAGGAGACCCGTGATGTGTAAATGTTATAAACTAGAATGGAAACCCAAGAAGTTTAGATTCTATTGATGCTTTATGTGAGAATTCAAACACCTGAAATATGCAATCTAAAAATCCTAAGTGAAAATACACTTTGACTAATTGATTGGGAATGTAAAACCTAGAAGCATATATGCTTAGAATTAGTATGTGAATAATTTGGATTTAAATGTTTAATATAGAATTCGAGCAAATGAAATCCATTATCTAATCACACTTAATGAAAACACAGTCTTCGCAATTTGAAGGTCCCAGGAATTCAAATGCTAATGAACATGCAAATCCCAGAAGTGTGAACATTGCAAATGAGAAGGTAAATCCCTGGAATTTCAAATGGTTATGGTAAAAATTCACACACCTGAAATCTGCTAGCTATACATGCTGAATGAAAATACAGAATCTTTATAACTTAATAGTCCCATGAATTTGAGTACCTTGACTAAAAATGCAGATCCTAGAAGTGTAAACACTGTAATTAATAAAGAAAATTCTTGGGAGTTAGATCTGAAAATAAAAACCCAAAGGCCTCAAGTCTATTATCTTAATATGCTGAATGAAAGCACTTCAAAATTTGAAGGTCCCAGGTATTTAAATATTGTTAAGGAAACTGCAAATTCTAGAAGTCTAAATGCTGTGTTAGAAAGAAGATTCTTGATGTTTAAATGCTTTTGACAAGAATACAAACGCTTGAAGTACTTTATCTAAACACACTGAATGAAAACACAAATTCTTTACTATTTGAAGGCCCTATGCATTTGAATACTTTTAATGACAATGCAATCTTCAGAATAGTAAGCATTTTAAATTACAGAAGAAATCCTTTGGAATTAAATGCTCTAAATATAAATTCCCCTACCTGGAGTACATTATGTGAACACTCTGAATGAAAACAGCAGCTCTATAATTTGAAGGTAACACATGAAAATGTGCGTCCGAGAAGTGTAAAGGATGTGAATCACAAAGCAAACCTTTGGGAGGATTTAAGGCAAGTAAAATTTTCTGCACCATAAGTACGTAATCTAATCACAGCAAATGAACACACAAACTCTTTATGATTTGAGATTTCCAGGAATTCAATTCTCTAATGAAGATGTAAATTTCATAAGTGTAGATGTTTTAAATTACAAAACAAACCATTGTAATTGAAGTGCTTTGAATAATAGTTTACAAATCTGAAATACATTATATAATCACATTGAATTGAAAAACAGACATTTTTTGAATATGGAGGTCCCAAGAATTTGAATCCTTATAAGTTAAAATGAAAGCACATGAAATATGAATGCTTATGATGAATTGAACCTATGTTTACTGTACATTGTTTCTCGGAGAATTTAGTGTAAAATGTTGGGAGTTGACTGTAAGAGAAATCCTGACAGGAACAATATGTGCTTGTGAAAGTTGTACTTCGAAAGCCAAAGCTTTGGTTCACTCTTTGAGAGATTACTTTTAGTTCCAATTCATATTCCTAAAACATAGTTATGTCTACCATATTTAAAAAAATGAAAATTGAGTGTCAAAAGCAGAAAGAGAAATTCATACTCATATTTTGATGTGGATGATTGAGGAAAAAATACATATGCAGAAAATCCTTGGTTTTGTGTAGATGTCAAAACAATGATATATTTTTCATATTAATCATTTAAAATAATAAATAGTCATTTTCAATAGTGAAGACCACCAGAAGAGGCAGTTCAAATGTGTGGACTGGAAAAATTGTTAATAATCACAATTACTAGGAGACTCGTACCCTTATACTCAGCTCTTGTATCGAAAACACGTTCCCGTCTCGGAGACCTATATGGAGATGTCTTCAGACATTAGGAGACTTTAGATGAAATTTCTTTGCATCTCCTATACGTCTCCTATAAGCATCCCTTGAAAATGAGAAAACTTCCAATAGAGGTTTATCAAATATATCGCATAAATTACATTAAATTTTCTTAAAGTGCTGATATGTGGTTGACAAAAGTTAAAAGAACTTAACAAACACACTAATAGACTTCTCATTTTCAATTTGTTTTCAAGGAGGAAAATTTCTATATTAAATCCCACAAAGGTAAGAATATGAAGTGAAACAATAATAAGGCTGAAGATGTGTACATGCATTGAAGTTTTATCAATTGATTAAAAATATAGTCATCTCCAAGGTCCCCCATTCTATGTTTTAAAAAATAATGGAATTTTCTTCCTAGTTTCTTTGTCAGCTCTAGGTGATTGTGGTTTTAAATATTTTTCTCTATCATGATGATTATCAAATATCAAATTAAGTAATCTATTTTAAATTTTAATACTTGAGTCTTTTTGTTTTTTGTTTTTTTTAAGCATTTAAGTATTTGACATTCTTTAAATTTATCCATTGTCTTACATATGTAGCTGTCTCCAAGTACCCATCTCCAACCTTTTTTGAAAATGGTGTACCTATACCCATCCCTGTCTCCTGTACTGGTACCGGTACCTGTCTCCTGGTAACTATGGTTATCACACAATAACAGAAATTCCTTTCAAGCAACTTTTATTACTGGCATCTAATACCAGTGAAGTTTATGCCCATCTTTTTGACGAATATGAGCAGCAAAGTGAAGCTGGTTTTCCATTATAGCAATGAGCTTTAGTGCCATGCCACCTTCTCTATTACACAACATATCGAAGCCTAGATCAGCATTTTTCTTTATATTCTCCAATTTCTTGTTAGCGGTAGTGTTTTTCTTTGATTGCAACTTTCAGACTCTCCAATAATGCCAAAGGCCATCTTAAATATATTCAACTGTATGTGATCGCCATAATGATTTCTAAGTTAACGAATTTGAGGCCAAAATCCTATCACCTCTATGATTCTGCAGATTACTTCCATAGCCTCCTCTGTTTTGGTACATACAGCCAGGGCAAGTTCTGCAAATTTTCCTTCCAATGGTCTTTTGAGTTGGGGCTTTGTTGCTTCTAACCTCCATACTTTAGCTCAGAGAAAGAGATATATGTATGATGCAGGGTTCACATTCCTATTTTGTAGGGACACATCAGTACCGTTCCTGTTCCTTGTGCTATACCTGCACCAGTTTGACTTTTAAAGAAGCTTTTTCTAATAAATGTAACTCTCTTAATATAAATATTAATTTATAAGTATAAAATTAGATTATGAAGTGACAAGGAGTGGGAATTTAATATTTATACACATAAATTATGCCATAAGATTATTTTATTGCCAATAAAGTTGTAAATTAAATTTCTTTTGTTAGTTTTCTACATTTAGATTCAAACATGGCAATATTTCTTTCTTTTTATGAGTTTTTTGACAAAGGAATAAATAAATTACCAGCTTTGTTGTTACAGGCAAGAAAACCACTCGACAATGGGCTGCTTGGACTCATGAAGAAGAGGCAAACTTCTTTGTTGCATTACGACAAGTTGGAAAAGTATGTTGTGGAATTACAAGTGTCCCCAATAGTTGCTTTCCTTTTTTCTGATATTTCAAATCAATGAATTTGTGCTTAATAATTGAAATTGCTGTCAACAGAACTTTGATAAAATTACCAGTCGAGTACAGAGTAAGAACAAGGATCAGGTATGCTTTTCAGCTTACTTAAATATGAGTTTCAATATCATCTTTCTGCTTAGAGGTCAAGAAAGATGCTTTGAGATACAAATTATAGATTACATGTTTTGCTATTTCTTGCTAAGGGTAATGTATTCTTTCTCATTTTCGATTAAGAAGTGGTAAATGGTGTGTGATTTCAATTGTAGAGTTCCTAAGCTTTAGGGTGGATTGGAAATAATGTCACAGGCAATGGAAATCCTATTATTAACACTTGGGCACTGACAATCCAAACATTGTGAGTCTATATGTTGTGTAATTGTTTCAAATTGCTGTCTGGTTTGCTGTTCTAGTGTAACCTACGAAGTAGGTTTGACCTTGAGCCCTGGTACACCTTAGAATGTTATTATTACCAAATACAACACAATTGTGTTATAGAATTAGGTTAATGTTAGCTTCAGTCATGATTTATAAGTTCCTTATATGTTGATTGTATACATTAAGGAAATTATATCAAACTAAATTTAGATTTCTTCTTTTAGCTACCAATCTTTGCAGCTGCTAGTACTGAATGTGACAACACATTTATCTTGTTAAATTTGAAGTTCACAGTTTCTCAATTATTCTGTCTTCAGTCTGGAAGTGAGTTTGAGCCTATTGTTTCCTTAATATGTGAGCATCTCTTCTGCATGTGGATACTCCCACCTTGATGAATGCTTGATTTGTATTGTAAACCTTAGCACCTCACATACAAACATCATCCTTGTGGAATTTTGTAAAAGGTAACATAATCTTATAGAATGTCAAACCATATTTCTTCTTGTCTTGGTCAGTCTTGCATGTTGCAGCACTACAAACAAAAGATTATGATTAAATACAACTTTCAGATCTTGAAAGTCTATTGGCACAAGAATAATAAGATCAACCACCAAGTAAGCACAAATTTCAGCAAATCTAATTACAAACGTGATAAACATATCCACAAATTATTTGGACAAAATTAAGGATTCTTAATACTCCCATTTTCACTAAGTCACCTTCATGTTGGATACAAAAAGTAGCATTCAAAACTTTGTTGGTAGCTTCAATGCAGGAAAATTAGATACTTGGCTAACTAATTTGAATCTTATCTTTCTGCATAAACCTTATCGAGGCCTAGAAACTATGTTTTCTGAAGTACACATGGAGGAATGGGGTCCTTACATAATGATAACTTTCTGTGAGCCATCTAGCTGTTATTTTTTTTTTCACCCAGACCATATTTGGAGAAAGATTCTATCCCATAAAAAAATGGAAGAACTCATGACATAGAGGCTGCATGCATCCCTACCAAACTGACAATAAAGCAAACTAGCAACATATTGATTTTCTCAACAAGATGTTTATTGAGTTTTAAATTATTGATTTCTGATGGAAACCTTAAGCTAATATTCATTGGGGGTCTGTATGCGAGGAAAACTGCATGAGTAATCCTTACACACTGCCTTCCAATGACTTGTCAGAGAGGCAAGAAAGATTAGGTTGTCTAGAACTTGATTGGATGGACTGCTGAAATGATTGCTTGAAGGAAACCTATAAAATATCAGGTTGATTAGGTAAGATAGGAGCCATAGGAAACACAAGGCAGGACCCTGCCAAAGGATGGATTGGACAGGGTTATTAGTTTAGGAAATGGAAGAGTAGCAAGTCCTATGTACTTAAAAATTAAATCTTAATCTCAAACAACTAGAGAACATGTTGCCTATTTGCTAAGACAAGCAATGAGTTAAAGAAGCAAGCAGGATGTGTATTTGGACTTTAGACTAGGCCCAGAATGATGCTACATAACTTTAAATCCAAATAAGCAAAGTTAAACAAAGTATGGGCAATGCATGACTATTAATCGAATGCTTGGAATGATCTTAAGTACAGTGTATGCAGCTAGAAAAACGAAGGAACAATTAGAAAGATGTGAAAATTAGCATGTAAAGAATGCAAATAACTAACAAGAAAAATGCAAGAATGCATATTCAATGACAAAATTGTAGTAGTTATGACACAAGTATAGTACTACAGTGATGAAACAATTTGAAAGTAGTTTAATGTGGGATAGAGCAATGAAGAATACAATTGAAAAGGCAGGAAAGCGACTAATGCAGAAAGTATCAGAACCTTGCAAAAGTTGTTTAAGTTGTCATGCAAGAAAACATGCCTCAATTGAAGACTTAGAAGACATATAAGGAATTAAGTACCTAAAATTCTTTGGTTGAAACCAGTAAGTATGTATGAGAGTAATAAAAGTAAATGAGAACGAGGTGACGAGAGGAATGTGACGAAGAATATTTAAGAACAAATGAATTTAGGCAATTGTGAATGCCAAGACAACAAAACAAATGTGGAAATCAGTGATGGTAGAAGAGGAAAATTCTGTATCAATGGAAGTCAAGTGATCTCAAATGTTAAGTATAGGCTAAAATTGACTGTTGAAACACTTGAAAGTATGCATAGGCTTGTTAAAACAAGATGAATGATGACAAGGAAAAATTGTGACAGAGAGATTTGAAGATGCAAGAGAGATATGTAAAATGACAAGTAGAATGAAAGAGAAACAGGAATATAGGAATTGAAACAAAGTGAATAAATGCTTGAATGAAAAAGAATGAAATTTTGAGATGAAATCGGGTCTTATGAAAACAAGAGAGAGGCTTAAGAAGGCTAACTAAGCACAAAGAAGAGAAACATAATCAAAATGCACGGAGTTCTTTTATCAAACACTTGAGGTGCAGCTTTAACAAGAAGGTATGGATGCAAAATTCTATGGATGTAAGGGGAGTATGAGGAAAAATTGCTATGGGATACGAAAGCCTGAATCTGCCAAATCCTTGAAGGTAAAGTATGACATATGACAAGTTTGTGAAGATATGAATACAATATAAGATATTAGAAAGACCTATGAATACACCCTAGATGATTGTTCAAGGAGAGTAAAGATTTTGAGGTGATTGCTATAGATGAGCAATACCTAAATCTCTCAAATCCTAGTGTATGCACAAACAAAGCAGAAGAAACAACTAATGTGCTCAAGAAAACAACTACTAATCTACTTGAAAACTAATTTAAAAGTTGTGTAAAACAAAGGAAAAAAAGAATTCTTAACTGCCAAATATTGTTATAGAAACCTAAGGCATAAAGTGTTGGCTTTGAAAAACCGTATCTGCAATAGGAGGTCACTGGGGGCATTGTCTATGCAGGTGACAATTTGCACCGGCCCATGGATGTCTATGCCATGCTCCTGCATACTCCTCTGACCGTCTGTGTGCTGCAGGCAGGCCGTATTTGCACGGATTTTTTAGTTTACGGTGCCCAAAAAATATTTTTACCTCGTTTTTTATTTTTTGCTGCTTTGCCTGCGGCTATTGGTTTCCGCTCCTCTAAACTCTTCCCGCACACTTTACAATTTAGTGAGCTATAGCCTGAAAATTAGGTTTCTACGAAGGTTTTAAAGTCTGTTTAATAAAATGAAAATAATTAATATATTAAGTATATATTAGCATAATTAATATATAATGTATATTTTATATATTATATTTTTAACAAAACTATTAAATATAATAGTTTTAATAATTTTATATATGTATTTAATAGTTTTGTTAAAAAATATAATATATAATAATAATTTGTATAATTATATTATTTATAATTATTTTATTATATAAAATATACATTATATATTAATTATGTTAATATATACTTAATTACGATAAACCAAAATTAATGGATAAGAATATAATTATATATATTAGGATTTTAATGAATAATATTAAAATCTGAAACCAATTAGTATTTTAATGTATAATGTATATTTTATATAATAAAAAATAAATTATAAATAATATAATTATACTAATTATTATTATATATTATATTTAATTATTAAAACTATTATATTTAATAGTTTTGTTAAAAATATAATATATATAATAATAATTAGTATAACTATATTATTTATAAATTTTTTTATTATATAAAACATACGTTATATATTAATTAAGTTTAGGGTTAGGGTTACAGTTAGCATATATAAAAAGGGTTAAGTTTAAAAATGTGTTTGGGATGAGCGATAGGTTAGGGTTAGGTTTAGGATTATGTTTAAGATGAGCAAGTAGGGTTAGGGTAGGAGTTAGCATGTATAAAATGGGTTAGGCTTAGAAATAGGGTGAGGGTAAGGATTAGGGTTATATTTAGTGTTAGAGATTAGGGTTGGGGTAAAATTAGGGATAGGGTTAGGGTTAGGATTAGGATTAGGGTTGAAGTTCTGAATAAGTTTAGGGTTACAATTAGGGATAAGAATAAGGTTAGGGTTAGAGATAAAATTAGGATTAGGGTTAGGATAGTGTTAGTAGTAAGATTAGGGTTAGGGTTAGGGTTAGAGATAAAATTAGGATTAGGGTTAGGTTAGAGTTAGTAGTAAGATTAGGGTTAGGGTTAGGGTTAGGGTTAGAATTAGAGTTAGAATTAGGGTTAGGGATGTAATTAGAATTAGTGTTAGTTATAGAATTAGGGTGGGTTAATGGATAAGAATTTAATTATATGTTAGGATTTTAATGGATAAGAATTTAATTATATATATTAGGATTTCAATGGATAATATTAAAATCATTTTAAGGTTGAAACCAATTAGTATTTTAATAATAATATAGTTATACTAATTATTATTATATATATTATATTTTTAACAAAACTATTAAATATAATAGTTTTAATAATTAAATATAATATATAATAATAATTAGTATAATTATATTATTTATAATTTATTTTTTATTATATAAAATATACATTATATATTAAAATACTAATTGGTTTCAGCCTGATTTTAATATTATTCATTAAAATCCTAATATATATAATTATATTCTTATCCATTAATTTTGGTTTATCGTAATTAAGTATATATTAACATAATTAATATATAATGTATATTTTATATAATAAAATAATTATAAATAATATAATTATACAAATTATTATTATATATTATATTTTTTAACAAAACTATTAAATACATATATAAAATTATTAAAACTATTATATTTAATAGTTTTGTTAAAAATATAATATATAAAATATACATTATATATTAATTATGCTAATATATACTTAATATATTAATTATTTTCATTTTATTAAACAGACTTTAAAACCTTCGTAGAAACCTAATTTTCAGGCTGTAGCTCGCTAAATTGTAAAGTGTGCTGGAAGAGTTTAGAGGAGCGGAAACCAATAGCCGCAAGCAAAGCAGCAAAAAATAAAAAACGAGGTAAAAATATTTTTTGGGCACCGTAAACCAAAAAATCTGTGCAAATACGGCCTGCCTGCAGCACACAGACGGTCGGAGGAGTATGTAGGAGCATGGCATAGACATCCATGGGCCGGTGCAAATTTTCACCTACATAGACAATGCCGTCACTGGGAGGGTGATGTCATGTTTTTGTTGCAAGGAGATCGCTATTTGGGAGACCAGTCCAACTTGTTCCAAGTCCACGAAATATGATTGATAAACTTACTA